>CAUYLG010045049.1:0-12118 GCA_963573385.1 Cacajao melanocephalus | reverse complement strand
TAGTACTAAATGCCCACATGAGAAATGAGTACATATCTAAAATTGACACCATAAAGTCACAATTAAAAGAACTAGAGAGCAAGATCTAACAAATTCAAAAGCTAGCAGAAGACAAGATATAACTAAGATCAGAGCAGAACTCAGGGAGCTAAAGATCTGTTTTCTAGATCATTCATTTTTTCCTTACATTTATTATATCCTTCCACATATATTTTTGGGGTTTATTTTGCTGTACTTTTCTAAATGTTTGAGACAAATGGTTGACATTAATTATTCTTTAAGATAAATTAAGTCCACAAATATCTAATTATTACTTTAGATATTTACCCTGAAATATCTATTTAGTTTTTTCACTATTATGAAGTTAAAATATCTTCTAATTTCCAACATGATTTCTTCTTTTAACCATGGATTATAGATAACTGTGTGTAGTGAGTTCCCGTCTTATTGGAGATTCTCTTGTTAACTGTTTTATTGATTTACATCCTCTCAAAATTAAAAAATGCATTTTTATAAGAGAACATGTTTATATAATTTCAAGTGTTCTTAAATTTTTTGAAGCGTTCTTCGTAAAACATAGTCAATATTTTTAAAGTTTTCCATATATTATATATATATGTAGTGTATGTATATATATATATATATATATATATATGTAAAAATAGGTATGTTCTTGAGTGAGTTCATTAGGTCAAGAATGCTAATTGTATTGTTCATACTATACTTACTTTTTGACGTCTTTGTTATATCAACTAATGAAATAATGATGCTAAAATCTACCACCACAACTGAAGATTTCTTTATTTATTTTTATACTTCTGAATGTTTTCCTTTTACATATTTGAGGGTATGCTAGCAGGTATCCATATTTATATAAAATTTCTATCTTCCTTAGATATTGAACCATTTATCTATATGAAGTGACTCTGTATCTCTCATAAATCTTTTATACACTAAAGCCAATTTTGCCTAACAGTAATATAGCTGCACCTGTTTGATCGTGGCTCTTGTTGTCATTAGTATTTCAATAGTAAATTATTTATGGCTTATGGGTTGTTGTTACTTTTACTACCCAAGTGATGAGAATTTTTACCACAGTTCAATTCAAAATCTCACTTACCATGATAACTTCTCAAGGAATTTTTTTCTTTTCTCTTGCTCTGCTAAGTGCCAGAGAAGCTTTTCTTGCAAGATTCTAGGGATAAGGGGATGGGTAGGGACAGGTTTAACTTTTAGTTCATACATATCCTGAGACTGCAGTCCTTTGGGGTCTCAGAAGTATGTTGGGGCCTTGAAGTTTCTGTATTAGCACTGCCCCACACCCTTTTTATTCTGTCCCAGTCTTTAATTTCCACATGCAATTTGTCACCAGGCCATCAAATCTGAAATTCTAGTTGGTCCAATCAACAAAATTCCCATGGAGCAAGAGCAGCTTCAACTCTTGGCCTCAGCATAGCTTTCAAAGTTCCAGGGATCTTTATTTGCCATTCAACACATTTGCTATCCCTCTAAAATCTTTATAATCATTTTTTCTATATATTAAGGGTAAAGTTTATATGTTATCATAGCTAAGAATGCAAATACTAAATGCATGTATCTCAACTCTGCAGTTTACTGGCACTATGATTTGGGCAAATCACTTCACCTATCTAAGCCTCAGTTTACTTCTCAGTGAAGTGTAGATAAATACACTACTCACCTCATAGTGTTCTTGAGGTATTTAAATAAGAGTCTGAGTTTAAGACATGTAGCACAGCTCAGGATGCATTAGTTCAAATATTTTGGGTTGCAAGTTAAAAAATAAAAAAAACCCTGCCTCAACTATCACGGTAGTAGGAAGTTTTACATTACACAGACTTCCGAAGGGAGGAAAGCTCCAGGTTATTGTATTCACTGGTTCAAAGACATTATGAATGAATGGAGTCTTTCTATCTTTCCCTGAAATATTTATCATGTTGATTTTTTCTCTTCATGGTCTATAGATGATATTTGCCTCTTCAACCATTTTTTTCTTTAATGGCGATGTTTGACAACCTTAATAAACTTTCTCTTTCCTCTGTCTTTTAGAAACTTTCTCATTCTGGTTAACTTTCGTTAAAGGTCAGAATGTTTTCCTGTCCCTTTCTAAACTTACCAGTGTTAAAATGTTATAGGGGCATGATGATTGTCTTAAATCACTCATGACTCTGGAACTAGAGATGATTTTTTTCTTCCTTGAACACATGCTACACAAAGGACAGCTAATAGCTAAACAAAATATGTGCTTTGTGAGGAGGAGGAGAGGATTTGCTGTGGTTAGAAATAAATAGCATTTTCTAACATTTATATTATTCTTCTTAATCGGGTAATTGATAAAATGTATGCCACTGGGCACTGCCAAAGCTAGGCCTTTAAATGCACATTTAGAAATTTTCTTACATGTTTATATTAGTTCATTAATCAGAACCTTCTGGACAAAGTTACTAAGCAATTATTTTTCTAATCAACTATTCAAATATGTCTTTTTTCTATCTTGCTCACAAGTATAAGATGAAAGAGTTTGTCTACTGACTCACTACAGTTCGGAAACAAAATGCCTAATAATGTTTAGTGAGTGAGGTTGTTTCTCAGTCTAGTATTTCTGTCTAAATTCTGACATGATTCATTTGAAATGAATTCATCTTGGCTCTTGGTGGCCAATTATTCCTTTCCTAGCTGCTCCTAAATTACTATTTCAGTAATTCCTTCTTGGTTTTGGTCAAGAATCAACATCATAGATGTTGATCTTCCTCATGGACTATAAAGATTAATAGTGGTGACAGTGATAACACTACAGATTATATTTTGAAAGAATCTATGTGCTAGGCTTTTTGTTAGGGTCTTTAAATATATCAAATCATTTAATCCTCATAGCAACTCTATAAATCTGAAACTGTGTGACAGAGTAGACAAGTTTCTTGCCCCAGATAAAAATGCACAGAATCTGGAGCCCACACTCTGGGTTACTGTACAATAATGTAATATTGGTAGTTCCTTTGCTTGTACTTAAGTCTCATAAGGCATATGATATGGTTTGGCTGTGTCCCCACCCAAATCTTATCTTGAATTATAGCTCCTGCAATCCCTACATGTGGTAGGAGGGGCCCCATGGGAGGTAATTGAATTATGGGGGCAGATATTCCTGTGCTGTTCTCGTGATAGTGAATAAGTCTCACAAGATCTGATGGTTTTATAAAGGGCAGTTGCCCTGCACACTCTGTCTTGCCTGTTGCCATATAAGACATGCCTTTGCTCATCCTTTACCTTCAGCCATGATTGTGAGGCCCTCCCTGCCATGTGAAACTGTTGTCCATTAAACTACAGTTATAAACTATTCAGTCTCAGGTATTTCTGCATAGCAGTATGAAAATAAACTAATATAGCATAATGCAATATATGGTAATTTTATTGTGAGTTCTCAACAAGATCACATGAGGTTTCTACCATGTTATGTTTAATTTTCTGATTTCTTTTACCTGTCTAGCATCTCAGTCTTACTTGGATTGATAAATGAATTTCCAATTAATATTTTACCAATATAATTTGCTCTTATTAATCTGTAGTTTCATGTTTGGGGTCAGAGTGCTTACCTCCTCATGCCAGATTTTCCATAATTTCATGTTTGAGATCTCCTTAGAGGTATAATTTATTTTACCATCACTGCTTCCTAATCCTAAATAAGTCCATCAAACATTATTTTTTAAAACAATTCATAAAACCTTCACATCAAGAAATATTGACAAGTGTCAACAAAATTTTTGAAGACTTACTATAACTATACTACAATCATTTTTTACAGTAACTAAAGTGAACATGTCAATCTTATTTTTCACACATATATTTAAGTCTATATGCAAAACAGAAACTATTTATTCACCTTTCTCTAAATAGAACAAAGATCTTTGCTAGTTTTAAGGGGAAAAAAGTTTCATATCAACATATATAATTTTCTGTTAAATTCACACACATTTTGTTCATTGGCTTAGAATAATTTCTTAGGAAATGTTAATATAGCTCTAGATAATTATGTGAAATTATACTATCACTTTTTTCTAAAATTTAAAATGCTATCCATATATAATATATTGCATCACTGTAGTAACTTTTCAGTACAGCTGTGGTTCTCATCATAAATTGGTAGTCAGTGAGCTATATCACATGTCCAAGCCATCATTGATATTCCATCTGTAGCTTTTTCTAAGTCCAGAACATTTTTCTATTCCCACCCTGATGTCAGTCCACAGCTGTACTTCCTCCTTATTTTCTCAGTTTATATAACTGCTTCTTGGTTCACTCTACTAAAACATACTGTATCAATATCCAAATATAGCAATGTTAGAAAATATAGACTAAATCTCAGATTTCATAGGCAGTAATGAAAATGACTTTGGGAGGGAATGTGTAACATACTGCACAGCATTCTCAACTTTTGTGTCTTTCTAATTATTCTCCTGTCTTCCCCCCTCTTTAATTGGATTCCCTTAGTTTTCTGTCCATGACTCTTCAGATAAGGCTATGTCTAGTTATTGGTGTGGTAGGGGAAGTGGTTGCAGGGGAGAAGGTTACAGGCATTTTTGAGATATGGTAAGCTAGGCATTATCTCTCTGGAAAAATGCCCATATATACCTTGCTATCACACTCACACACACACACACACACACACAAGGTAATCCAAATGGATCAAATCACTTATATACCTTAATATCATGAATTCACAATACAGGTATTATTTTCTTACCTGCTAATAAGGAGTTATGATTACCTGCAGTTTGGCAAGCTGTTAAAAGAAAAAAGAAATAACTTCTCATTGCATAAAGTTCTCACCTTTGGAGGTTAAAAAGCATTTATACTCAATTTATTTTTATTAGAGACGTTGAGGAAATTGATGAGGAAAGTAAGTATTTTCATCTGAGGGCATAATCATTGAAGGCCCCTACTAATTAAACGATAAGACTTTTTCCCCCAGAATGAAGGCACCATTACTCCGTCATGGGTCTCATTTTGATTTCAGATGGTGGCCTTATTACTGACCCAAGGAAAAGTATTTAATATTAATTATAAAGAAATAGTTTCTCTGTTTTGTGTACCAATCTTAACATGTATTCTCTTTGCACTTATTTAAAAATCAACAACTACAGTAAATTCAGCATGAAAGTCAATATCACACACAATTCTAAATGTGGTTTACAAGCTTTCAAAAACTCTGATTTTCTTGGTTTGAAATTGGATCTTCTATATTCTTTTCCCTGTCTTCTGATGAGTTAAACTAAGAAGTATATGAAAAACCACAGCCTTTTGCATGCATTGCTACCAAAATTCCTTTCAAATCTCACCTCTTTTTTCTTAGTGGTATAGTGTCTCTTAGATTCTGATGCACATATTCAGTCTCTGATTGTATACAGAAGGGGAAGAACTGGTGTGGCTAGAGGTTGACAGTACAAAGAGAACCTCAAAAATCAGTATCTGAAAACAGACAGGATGTAATGAAGGGGTAAGAAAGGGAATGGCGTCTCAGGCAAAATATTAGAGCTGTGAACACAATGGTGACCAAAATCTGACCCAGTCCTGCCCTCATGGAGCTTGTAGTCAAGTTGGATAAAAACACTAATATATGATTAATCAAATAATCATATATTAAAGGAAATGTACAGGATGGCTTGAGGGCCTGTAACTGGGAACCTGAAATGGTCTGAAGGGCCAGACAGGGAGTTCCCTATGGAAGTAAGACTTAAAATCTGTTGGAAGAATGATCTTAAGTGGGCCAGTGAACAGGGATCTTCCTTTTTTCTGGGAAGCAGCGGGAGCTAATGGAGACACAGCTCATTTGGGCCAATGAAAGAAGTCCAGCATTAGAGCCTGGAAAAGAAGAGGTAGAGGTGGTGAGACCAAAAAGAATTATGTAAATCATGATCAAGATTTTGGTTTTGAACCTGAAAATAATAGGAAGCGATAAAGAGTTTTATTCAAAGTGGTGACATTATTAAATTGGTGTTTTCAAAGGTCATTCTGACTACAGTTTGGAGATCTGTTCTGCATAATTCTTATCCATGATTTCCCATCTCCCCTTTTTGGAGCCCAGAGATGCTGTTGCAAAGGATTAAAGCAAATTACTCCTCCATCACGCTGAATAAATAGGAGCAAATGGTGACTTGTTTATCACATCTATGTCAAATTTAAAGTGTTTATTCCCACCTCTGAAACCATTAAGATGGTTTGTTTACATTCATACCATCACAGTTACTAATATGTAAGCTTCTCTTGGTGATACCTGCCTCTGGAATTTATTAAATGAAATCTACATTTGATTTGTTAGAAAAATAATTTAAACCCCATATGTTCGTTCTGACATCTGATTATTTCACTTAATTATATGAAAGAGTCCCAGTTAATAGACATTTACACATATAATAAGTTTATATTTTATTGCCATGCCATTTATATTGTTTTTTAAGATGCATTTTAATATATGAAAATAGAAATCACTCAAGATAATCCTCTTATCTGTAACACACTTAGGATTTTTTTTTCTGAGATAAATATGATTGTCTGCTTAAGGCATGAACTTAAAGCCATATATCATATTTTTTATTTTAGCATTATCCAATTTCTAATTTCTCTGAGCTGTCTTAGTTCCCTAATCCATTATCACTTTTCACAAATTCAGATAAAGGAAAAGCTAAAATCATATAATTTATGTGACTAGGAAATTAATAAATAAGCTAAGGAAATATGCCATCCAAACACAGTTAATTCTATAGCACTTTTTTCACCTCTTCCTGTAAACTACACATTTAAAATGAAATAAGGTATTAACAGTACTATCTAGACAAGTTTTGCCAACCTGTCACATATATACACCTCCTGATGCCATTTTCATCTCTTTTCAATTTATAGAAGTTCTAAAAATACCAAAAAATCTTTCTAAGAATAGTAGCATTGATATCTTGAAACAGCAACACTATTTTTAACTGTTATTTTCTATTGCTGTTTTCTGGCAAAACTAGCTCCATGCTTCCACCCAGTGGGGTTTCTTCACAAAAGGATTAGAGAAAGAAGAGGATAAAGGAAGAAATAGGAAGGAGAAGAATAGAAATAGGAAGAGGAGAAAGAGAAAGAGAGTAAGAACAGCAAGGAGGAGGAGGAGGAAGTTGAGGAAGAAAAAGAACAAGCACTCTCATCTTTCATATTCCATGAGTGAAAAAAAAGTCTTACTTTTCTGTACACTCCAATGTCATTTTTTTTGGAGGATATGCACTACTGAGCTATACTGAAGTATCCCACTTCTGTTTAGCAAAATGTGATCGTGCTATAGGCAGGAATGCCAATGTATAATTAACAGTAGTATCAGGTTGGTAGAAAAGTAATTGTGGTTTTTGCCATTACTTTAATGCGAAACTTGAGAGAATGACGAAAACCACAATTACTTTTGCACCAACCTAATAGTCCAATATCTCATTTGACAGTATTTTATTCTAATTCAGCAATCTAGAAAATCATTTTAAGCTCCAGTATAATACTGCTTGAAAATATGTTCAAAATGAGGCCATGTTAGTGCCTTCATGTGATAAAATTCTTTTCAGAGGAATTATTTTAAAAAGAAACAAGTATTATATTTTAAGTAACAAGGTATATGAAGAAAAATAATAATGCATATAAAATCCCAAATCAGAGAACAATTTAAATAAATTTTTAGAATTAGTAAATCTGTAAATATCATTGATTTATTTATTTAACAAATATTTATTGAAAATCTACTAGGTATGAGGAATGGTGGATATAAAAATGATAAACAGAATGTCCTGTCATCAGAGACATTCTTAGTTATGAGAAGACCATAGGTAAGAATACAAATAAATAGATAACATAATGCCAGATAGTAAAAAATATTTGAAAAAATTTAAAGCATGTTAAGGCGAATGTTATAAATAAGCCATCCAGGGAATGTTTGTCTAAGGAGGTAATGTTTGAGCAGGAAACTAAACAACAGAGAGAAGTAAGATCTTGTTTAAGAGCATTGCAAAATGAGTCAAGTGCACGGGAAAGGGCTGTGAGGTGGGCCTGTTTTCAAGTAACAACAGTAGGTTGGACTTTTGTGAATTCTTTCAATTATTTTTCTATAAGTTTGTATGAGTTGGGGCTTATTATATGCAAACAAAATTACACACCTTACAAAAATACATTGGAATATTTGAATGCCTATTGGCAAACTTTGGGTCTATAAAAAAGTACCCACAATTCTCCAAAGGTTGTTGTCCCCATTCAAATTCAAATATACACACACACAAAGACTCTCTCTCTCTCTCTCTCTCTCTCTCTCTCTCTCTCTCTCTTTGACAGATTTCCAAGTCAGGAAATTTTCTGGTCCCTAAATGACAACGTAATATATCTGCATATTACTAATCCAAAAGACCATTTCAGGCGAGGCACAGTGGTTCATGCCTGTAATCTCAGCACTTTGGGAGGCTGAGGTGAGTGGATCACTTGAGCCAGGAGTTTGAGACCAGCCTGACCAACATGATGAAACCCCATCCCTACTAAAAATACAAAAATTAGCCAGGCATCATGGCAGACACCTCCCAGCTACTCGGGAGGTTGAAAATTTTCACCTGGCATGAAAATCACTTGAACCCAGGAGGTGGAGGTTACAGTGAGCCAAGATCATGCCTCTGCACTCCAGCCTTGGTGACAGAACATGCCTCCGTCTCAAAAAAAAAAAAAAAAAAGTGATCGCTTTTTGCTTAGAGAATTAATGGTTTTAAAGAGGTTGCTCTTAGGGAAACGTAGGTAAGTAAACCTGGTGGCAGCAAGATAAACTCTGTGGCCAATGGGCTTAGCTCAAAGGTTTTAATGTAATTTAAAAGGCCGGTTTACACCTCATGGGAGACTTATCAGTTAGCTGGAGCTCAAGGTCATCCTAAAGGCAGGGAAGAAATGGGTTTAGTGTTCAGCATAGGGAGAGCCAAAAAATAGGTTTGGGGACCGTGTGGGTCTCAGTGACATTATTACCATGAAAACAAAACAAAACAACAAAACGAAACTACTCCCATGACATTTCAGGTCAGCATGAGGCAAATCTAATGAAGGACAGTTGTATATGACCAGGATGGAATGTAGGAGCCTAAATGCAACTAGAGCACAAACAGGGGACATTCCAAGGAGCAAGTCACCACTTTCTAGAGACCAAGGGAGATGGTGCCATGTGAGCAGATGGGAGGATGTACATCACTGGGGTTGAGAACCTTGCAGCCAGATGCCTGGGTTTAAATCCATGCTTCTGCCACTTGGTAGTGGTGGACTTAATATTTCTATGTTGAGGTCTCCTCATCTACGAAATTGAGATAAAAATGTCTGCCTTAGATGGTAAATGTGAAAAGTTAATAGGTCAATCCTTATAAAGTGCTTAGCTCAGGGACTGGGACATGGTGAGCATTTGATCAACATCAACCATCTGTGTCACTCTTAACAAGGGCATGGGGTATGGAGACCCTGGACCAAGGACCATGCTGCTTCATATCACACAGCAAGATTTCCCAAGTGTGAGATTTTGGGACACCTGCTTCTTCTCCATAGTGACAAGCAGCAAATTCCTTAAGCTACATGGGCTAGGAGGCTTGTCTTCAGCGGCAGCCCCCATCAGAAGTCCGAAGAAGCCCAAGAGACTGAGAAGGAGGAGAATACTTTAAAGAGGAGCCCCTCGAACTAAAGAGACCTCAATATAACAGCAGAAATGACCTGTGCCTCCAAATATGTGGTTTAAGAGGCAGATCTAAGCTGATTCCTCAAGAACAAGCCCAGGGAGAAGATGACAATATATAACCAGCAGCTGCCTTAGAATGCAGGGGGCAGCCACAGTGCTGCATCTGCAGGAGGATTTACCAGTTTAAATAGGTGGTTCTCAAAATTGTAGGCAATTTTGTGCCCAGGGGGACATGTGGCAAAGTCTGGGACATTTTTAGCTTGTCACAACTGAGAGTTTCTTACTGGCATCTTGTGGGTAGAGATCACGAATGCTACTAAAATTCTAACAGCTCACAAGACAGTCCCACAAGAAATAATTATGTGGTCCACAAAACGAACAGTTTTCAAGGCTGGGGAACTCTGATGTAGATAAATCAGGCCTGGGTAGATAGTACCCATGACATTAGAAAGAAAGTGCCTTGAGAAGAAACATGTTTGGGTACCCAGCTTTAAAGAAGTTGGTCTCAGGGAAATTTAGGTGCCTGGCATTTGTCTCAGCAACAAATAGTAACAACACCACCTACGTAGTATTTACTATGAGTCAGACAGTATTCTCAACCTCTTATCTGTAACTCATGCCATCTTCAAGACAACCTATATGATAGGTACTATTATCACCCTCATTTTACAGATAAGGAAACTGAGGCACCAGACTTTGCCCAAGGTCCAGAATTACTAAGCAGCAGGACTGGGGTATTAACCAGGCAATCTGGCTTCAGAGTCTGCTATGGTTTGGCTGTGCCCCCATCCAAATTTCATCTTGAATTGTAGCTCTCATAATTCCCATGTGTCATGGGAGATAACTGAATCATGGGGCAGTTTCCCCCATACTGTTCTCATGGTAGTGAATAAGTCTCACAAGATCTGATGGTTATATAAATGGGAGTTCCCCTGCACAAACTCTCTCTTGCCTGCCACCAGGTAAGGCATGCCTTTGCTCCTGCTTCACCTTCCACCATGATTGTGAGGCCTCCCCAGCCACATGGAACTGTGAGTCAATTAAACCTCTTTCCTTTATAAATTACCCGGTCTCAGGTATGTCTTCATTAGTAGCCTGAGAACAGACTAATACAGAGTCCAAGTTCACATGGTAGGCACTTGATACATGTTTGATGAGTTAATGACGAAAAATAAATGGACATGGCTACAAGCAAAAGCATGCATCAAATGTATAAAAAAAAATACAAAGAGAATACAATTAGGAACAAAAGGACATTGACTTCTGCTCTATTTCTCCAAACTAACCAAGGAGTGCGCATCATTGGTAGGGAAGGAAGACAGCTGACATGGGAAGGCTCCACTTGCCAAATTCCTACATCATCAAAAATCAGATCACATCATCACAGGGAGGAGAAGACAGACCAATAACATACAAAGACAATGCCCAGATGACTGTACTATGATTCATTTTGTTCACCAAAGACTAAGATTTGCGGCCTAAGTGATAAGTTATGCTGTCTGTCAAAACTTTGTTTTAACTGTAATCTGGCCTGGAAACATAACAGAGTGGGGAATTTAGAAGTTATTTAAAAAACACCATTTTATGGTTTGGGTTTTATGTGTCTAAGTGTGGGAGGGAATGGAAATTTTGAGAAAAAAATTAAAGTACATAAAATACTCATTTTTCTTAGGACCATTTATAGTCCTAAAGTCATTTTGTTACGGTTGAAATGCACAAAAATATCTACTCTGTAAAATTGGATTTGTTTATAAGAAGCCCACATTTAAGATATGGGTATCAGAGCAGACTTTGTTCAACCATTAATAACAAATGTATAATATCTTTATTTTTCAATATCGCTATAAATGGAATGACAAACTTCCAGAGGAAGGAATTTATACTCTGGGATTGTGTCGGGTTCTGTGAAGCAGGCAAACCCTAGAACAAAAGAAATATTCATATATAGGAAAACAAAGTTTTTTTTGCCCCTGAACTTAGTAGTGATTAAGTACCAGAAAGAATTCTTTAAGAAATCAGGGCAGAGAGGGTCATAGCACAGGAACACTCAAAAGTTAATGTATACCATTTCTGCCATATAAAATGGGGGCTGGTAGCCCCAGTTTTCCCCATGTCTCCAGCTTACATGATCCCCAGTGTCTGCTTCCTCTGATGGTCTCTCAGCATCTTCTGCAAACAGAATCTGTGACCCAAGATTTTGTTAGGTCTCAATTTCATTTCTTCATTTGTAGCCAAAATTAGCTAAAATTCTACAGTTCACATGACAATCCCATAAGAAATAATTATGTGGTCCACAAAACCAACAGTTTCAAGGCTGGGGAACTCTGCTGTAGATAAATCATTTAAGATACATGCCCATCAATTATAGACTGGACAGGGAAAATGTGGCACATATACATCATG
>CAUYLG010045047.1:0-98160 GCA_963573385.1 Cacajao melanocephalus | reverse complement strand
CCCCTCACCTCCCCTGCCCCTCACCTCCCCTGCCCCTCACCTCTCCTGCCCCTCACCTCACCTCCCCTGCCCCTCACTTCTCCTGCCTCTCACCTCCCCTCCCCTGCCCCACACCTCACCTCCCCTGACTCTCACCTCACCTCCCCTGCCCCTCACCTCCCCTGCCCCTCCCCTCATCTCCCCTCCCCTCCCCTCCCCTGTCGACCTCTCTTTTCTGCTCTGGGGCTACAAAGATGCCCAGTGCCTGCAAGAGCCTCTGCCTCCTGACCCACAGCACACAGGGTCATACAGGGGAGGCAGCTCCCCATAAACAGCCTTGACGAGGGAGGGCAGGCGGCAGTTCTGAGGTATGTGCTGCATGGCCCTGTACCAAGCCTGGGGGATGGGGCCCCAACTGCACAGCAGTGGTCAGCTCCACTGCACACCATGTGCCACCTTTGCCAGCCTCCCTGGGCCCCTCTCTGGCCCCCTGAGACCTGGTCTCAGGTGCCCTCCCTTCTGCAGGAGCCCAGCCAAGGAGTGGGCACCAGGCTGGAGCTGGACATGGTCGCCCTGTCCTGCTTCTGTTGTATTTATAGTTACAGTTACCTTCTGTGTGTGTCAAGAGAGGCTGGTGTTTTATTTATGGCGGGATATGGACTTCCATCTTCATACATTTATCCAGTAAATAGAAAAGTGAGTCATTTGTAGAACAACAGTGAGAACATGGCTTCAGACGGCAGAAACTGAGACTGACAGCTGGGAGCCACAGGATGGGAGGCTTCTGAGCACCTTCGAGCCACCATTCTGGCTCGATCTGGGGACATTTCTGCTATCTCTATGGGTTGAAAGCTTACTGACTGCCTGTCTCACACCTGGGGTGGCCATAGGGGGTCTAATACCTCAGGTGCCCCTCAGGGAGCCCACAGAGCACTCAGGCCCAGGATGTGGGTTCCTTACAGCAGTCTGGAACCCCAGGGGATCACAAATCTGACTGTCTTGGGCCCGTGTAAGGGTGAAACCAAGGTTGAGTTGCAGGCTCCAAGGCCGTCCTATCTCTTGGTGAGTGAGGACTCGTCCCCGCAATCCCAGCACCCTCCCGGCCTGAGGTAGCGATTTGGGAAAGGCCCCTTCACCACATCTGGAGCTCATTACGTGAAGAAGCTGGAGAGGCGGAGGATGTAAATGGGTCCAGCAAGGGTTTAGATAAATACTGGGATGATAGATCCGCACTAGGTTATTGAGGGGAAGTGAAAGGATGTCCAAGGAAGATCCTTAACCTTGTCAAGCTCCCCGACAAACTGTCCCCAGGGGGACCATCCACTCAGCAGCCTTGTCTCCTGCCTCTCCCCCACATGCAGCCTGGGTGCAGCCAAAGGAAAAGGCCCCTCCCGCTCTGGACTCCACGCTCGCGCCTGTGCTGGGCTCTGCACCTGGCCCGCCCTTGCCTTTCCCTGTGGCTCGGCTCACGGGAGCCTTCCCTGGCCACCCAGACTGGGCTTGGTGCCTGGGCTTCCTCCATCGGGGCATGGGACTGAATGACTTTGCATGTCCACCAAAGCCACCTGACTGGACCATGAGAGCCCAGGGCAGGACCCGGTGCATCGGGATCATGGGACAATCAGAAGAGCCATCATGTAAGTATCCACCATGGCCAGGATGTGTGCCAAGCATTTTATGTGCAGTGACTCATTTAATCCACACAACAATCTGGTAAGGCACCCTCCTATTTTACAGATGAGGACCTGAAGGTCAGAGAGTTAAAGCAACTTGCCCAGGGTCACACAGCCAGGATGTGGGAGAGCTGGGCTATAAATACACGGTTACCCAACTCTGGGGCTCATGCTCTTTCTTCCATACCATGATGCCTAACCCACTAATAGGTGAAAAAGACTGCTGACTGGGAGAACAGATGGGAAACAAAATAACAGCCTGGGGCCAGATGCAGTGGCTCATGCCTGTAGTCCCAGCACTTTGGGAGGCCAGGGCAGGAGGATCACCTGAGCCCAGGAGTTCAAGACCAGCCTGGCCAACACAGTGAGAGCCTGTCTCTATGAAAAAATATATAGCCCAGCATGATGGCATGAACATGAAGTCCTAGCTAATCAGGAGGCTGCGGCAGGAGGATGGCTTGAGCCCAGTAATCCAATGCTGCAGTGGGTCATGATCACACCACTGCACTCCAGCCTGGGCAACAGAGCGAGACCCCAACTCAAACTGTGTGTGTGTGTGTGTGTACAGATATGTAATTATTTTATAAATATTAAAATACATTAAAAATTAAAATATAAACATATATTTATATGCATATATGCTTTTATATACAAATATATAGATCAGCCTGGATCCAACTCTGCTCAGGCCTTTTTCAGAGGCTCTTACTAAAAAGTGGGTTTTAATTCCCTTGTATGTCCTGACTACACAGTCATCTTATTTTGTTATTCTTTTTTTGAGACGGAGTCTCACTCTGTCACCCAGGTTGGAGTGAAGTGGCGCAACCTCGATCTCTGGGCGCAAGCCATCCTCTCCCCTCAGCTGCCCTAGTAACTGGGATAACAGGTGGACACCATCACACCTGGCTAATTTTTGTATTTTTTATAGAGACAGGTTTTTGCTGTGTTTCCCAGACTGGTCTTGAACTCCTAGGCTCAAGGGACCTGTCTGCCTTGGCCCCCAAAGTGCTGGGATTACAGGCATGGGCCACCACACCCCACCTAGTAATTTTACATTGTTGCACACTTAGTTTTCTGCCTACACAAGGAATGAAAACCATCAAAAATAATACCTGTGAAGTACAAGTACGTGAGACATTGCCAAGAACATTCATCATGTGTGAGTTTCACAACAACCCTGCATGGTTTCACTGTGCAGATGAAGAAACTGATGCTGGGAGTGCAGAAATGACCCACTCAAGGCCACACGGAACTAGTGAGCGTCTGAGTCCAAAGCCTGTGACTAGTGTCACTGTGCACAGATTGGAACCCCAGCCTGATTTTTAAAGAAGCCAGCCCCAAATTTGGGGTATTTCATCTCTGTGAGGGGGACAATGGCCCTAATTCATTCTCCACTTTCCAGGACCCTCATGGAGAAGGCTGGTGGCGTTCATGACAAAGGAGGTGGCCTTGCAGCAAGGTAACTCCAGAAGGAGCTGACATCATTCCTGCCTTTCTGTGCGGCAGGTGCATCCTCCCGGCCCACTGTCTTTGACCTTGTGCATCCCCACTTTCTACATGGGGACGGCACAGCTCGGAGGGGCTGAGCATCCTAAAGAAAGCTGCATGGTGGGCATGCGGGAGAACCAGGACTTGAACCCAGGTCCGCTCACATCTCCCAAGGCAGAGGCTGTGGAAGCTTCTGGAAAAGTATAAAGATAGGGAAAGTGAGCCTTGACCAGCAGGCTGAGGACAGAGCTCCCCACTCAGGCTCTGTTGAGAATTGGAAGACAAGGTAAAGATGTGACAGAAGTCAGCTCTGCGGTGGCCAAAATGCTGACTTGGGCTTGGGCCTCGGGGCTCAGACCTGCCTATTCCCAGAACAGCAGAGATAACAGGGATCCTGTTACAGCAGCGGGACACTCCTGGGCAGGTGAGGACACCTCTGTGCTCCTGCCATCTGACACCCTGCCAGTCCTGCGTGCAGGAAGCAGACAGGTGTGGGTGGGAGATGAGAGCTCCCGTCTGTCCTGGTGGCCTCCAGGCTTACTCACTGTGTGACCTCTATGAGGTCCCATCCCCTCTCTGTTCTTCGGAGCATCCCCTCTAGCAAATGAACGGCTTGGACTGACCAGTGTTCTTCAAACTTCAGTATCCCTTGAACTACTGTTAGGACTTTGGCCATATCCACGCAACCACCTGGACTCCACTTTACTTTTAAATTGGCTCACCTATTTTCACAGAAAGAAATTCATCAGTAAATGAAAAATCAGACAACTCCTGGAACTAGAAGAAATCCAGCACCAATTCCTAGAATCAGAGGCAGTTTGGGGAGAAGGTTAAGAGCATGGGCTCTGGGGCCTGCAGCCTGGATTCCTAGTCCTTGCTCTGACACTCACCAGGAGTGACCCAGGCAGGTTATTCAATCTTTCTGTATATCAGCTTACTCATCTGGAAGGTGGAGCACAGCACCTATCTCATGAAGTTGTAATGGGGATGAAATATTTGTACTATTTGCAAAGCACTTAGAAAGTGCCATGTTTGTGTTTGTTAAATAAAAATATATAAGCTCAACTATTCATGATGAAAACAAGATGATGTTCTGGCATTCCCACTCCCTTGCAGGGTCTGAGCTTGAAGTCTACTTTTCCCAGTTGAAAAGGGAGATTAGGGGCTGTCAGAGAGGTGTTAGAGACATGCTGGCAGGAAACAGAGACTTTCTCCGTGAGTAATCAGCAGGCATGGAGGAGAAGGGAAGGGGAACTTTCTTACCGTGTGATTCAGCGTTATTTAATGCCATTTCCATGTTCCCCTGGAGCCTGCTCCGTCTGACACTCGCGTAAACACAAGACTAAAGCACATCAGAAGTCTGGCTCTGGTGACCCAGAACTCCAGGAAGAGAAGAGAGCAAAGTTCTGATGCCACAGAAGGGTCTGGGCTTCAGCACCCATCCCAGCCCATCTCCCTTGCTGCCCCTGCCCCTTGCCTGCTGAAAATCCTTCTACTGCGCCGGCCACTACCTTCCCTGGATTCTTGGGCTGCCCCAATATAAACTACCCCACTGCCTTTCTTTTCATGGAGAGGTGGCACATGGGAGAAGTTGAGATAAGGATTCTGGACTTTAAATTCCACATCTGACACTTGCTGTGTGACCTTGGACAAATCACATCCCTGCTCTGGGCTGTTTCCTCATCTGCCAAATAAGAATCTATAACTGCCTTCTTCAGGGGGCCATGGGGGGTTATTCATGAGATAATGCAAGTTAAGGGCTTTGCACAGCTCTGAGTGCATAGTTGGCACTCAATGAATGACAATTGTTGTTATAAATACATTCAAAATTTAAGAAGAAAGTCCTTTGTCAAACCATGTGTCTTGATTGGGGTAACTTCATGCATTTCCTCCTCATCCCCATCCTTCTGTCCATATGCCTTTCTGGGTGTTCCATGAGGGCAGGGGCCAGCTGACTCACCTCAGTATCCTCAGCCCCCAGTCTAGGATCTGGAACCCAATGGAGGCTCAGCTGAGTGAATGAATGAATGAATGAATGAATGGCTCCGGTAGACCTAAGCCACCCTGTGGATGGGGAGGAGATAGCATCCTTCCCTTCTCCATGCTGGCTTGATACCTTCACCTTCCTTTCCCCTTCCCTCAAAGAGAAGCCAGGAGGGACAGCTCCCCTGGCACTGGGGTTGATGTCACCGATCCCAGGGTGAGGTCACCTGGGATCGGTGACACAAGACAACCAAGAAACACCTGTTGTCATATACAGATCCGAACACCTTGGTCTGAATCCTTCAATTCACTTTCAGGTTTCTGTTGGCTCTTTCTGATATGCCTAGACCTGGGCAAGGCAGTGGGGGGCATAGAGAGTTCTAGAAGAAATGCACATTCCAGTCCCTGCCCTGTGTTCCTCTTTTTTCCAGGGCACCAACATGCTGGCAACCAGCAAAGCCACCAAGTAAAAAGGAAAGAATGGGACCAGGCCCTGATGGCCAGCAGGTCACAGACAAGAGGCGCCATGACATGTGTGATATATTCTACTAGGTTGGTGCAAAAGTAATTCTGGTTGTTGCCATAACTTTCAAAGGCAAAAACCACAATTACTTTTGCACCAACCTAATACTATTTCTAGAACGAGTTGGAGGAAACTTTATAATTAAAATAAATTATATAATTTATTCATTTTAATTATATATATATGTATGTGTGTGTGTGTGTATGTATGTATGTATGTATATCTCAGGACATTAGAATCAAATTGATGTAAAAAGAGGACCCAGGCCGGCTGTGGTGGCTCATGCCTGTAATCCCAGCACTTTGGGAGGCCGAGGCGGGTGGATCACGAGGTCAGGAGTCTGAGTCCAGCCTGACCAACATGGTGAAACCCCGTCTCTACTAAAAACACAAAAGTTATCTGGGCATGGTGGTACGTGCCTGTAATTCCAGCTACTCAGGAGGAGGCAGGAGAATCGCTTGAATCTGGGAGGTGGAGGTTGTGGTAAGCTGAGATTGCGCCACTGCACTCTAGCCTGGGAGACAGATCCAGACTCCACCTCAAAAAAAAAAAGAGGTAATGAACCTAATTAGGAAACAATGTTTGCTCTGAGCTTCCCAGCAGCCAATGTGAGAAAGGAAGCAAGTTGGGAGGGCAGGATGAAGGAATACTCAGAACAACAGCCAAACTTACTGAGTGCTTACTCTGTGGCAGGCATTAAGAGCTCCATGTGTGGAAACATTTTGAATGTTTACAGTAACACAGTGAAATCAACAAGATGACTTGCTCCATTTTACAGATGGCGAAACTGTAAGGCCAGAGAGGATTCAATCATTTGCATAAGTACCTAGCAAGTAGTAGAGCCAGGATGTGAACTAGGAAACTCTGTTCTAGAGTCATACTGGTTCTCCACTACCATGCTATCCTGCCAGGCCTGTACGTGCGGTTTTTCACTGGCTTCACACAACTCCACCAGGTGGGTGTTATTATCTTCAGGTGCTGAATCAAGTAACTGAGGCAGAGAGAGGAGAAGTGACTTGCCCAAAGTCGCGCAGCTCATCAGTGGCTGAGTGGGGTCGTCCAACTTCATTGTCCTTTTCCTCAATCAGATTGGCTCAGCTCTACAGCACAAGGGGTTCTAGAGCTCAGGCCACCAGCAAAAGGAAGCAAATGGGTTCATTCCAGGTGAAGAAACAGGTCACACCTGAGTCCCCAAACGGCAGAGGAATCCCGACGGCTCGCTTGCCTGCTCTCCTGCAGGCCGCCCCTGCTGGCAGAGGTCCCTGATGACTGAGGGTCTGGCAATGCCAGCTCACAGACGACATGCCACCCTGGGCTGTTTGCTTTGCTCAGCTGGGTGGGTGAGTCATCTCAGATCCCCCCTCCCTTGCCTGTGGCTGTGCAAGGGCTTTCGCAGCTGGAGAATCTCAAGCCCCTCTCGATGTGCTCTACCAGGATGACAGAGTCTGGAACAGCCTGGTCGGTCTGGCATCAACAGACCTTGATTTTGAGTCTGATCTTGGGCAAGCCACTTCACCACCTGGGGGCAATGTCAAGGATTAAACAATATAATTCTGTAAAAGCACTTAGCAGAGTGTTTTGGCACAGAGAAAGTGCTTAATAAATTTTAGTCATTGTTAATACAAGTAACCCTGCCTGGGCTCTCTGTGGCCCACAGCTGCTCTGACCACAGTGAACAGAGGACGTGAACCTGCCTTGCTTGGGCCCTCAGCCTGGTGACCGAAGCCTGAGCGGAAGGCAGTTCTCCCTGGGTTTATGGTAAGCAGCAGCTGATGCAGAATTGGAGTTTGGCTGTGTGATCTGGGGCCAGTCAATCTTCCCCTCAGCCTCAGTTTCCTCCTCTATAAAGAGGCTTGGACTGAGGGGCTCGCCTGCTCTGACCATCTGTCACTTCTTGCTATATTTCATCTGACTTTAAAACACTCCCTAGGAGGGAGGCAGGGCTGGTCATAAACCCCTTTTCCAGGAATGAGGAAAGCAAGGCTAACCTAAGAGATTTGCACCCCGAGGGGGCCACAGGTCAGGAGGGTGCAGAGGGAAGTGTGTGGACATGGCCTCAGACAGAGTGGGGTCTGAATCCCAGCTCCCCTACACCCTTGTGGGAAGGTCATGAAGAAAACACACTTCATAACTTTGTGAGCTGACTTCTGCATCCTGAAAGGTGGGCGTAAAACCTCTCGTGCAGAAGATGGTCAGGATTTAGAAGTGTGTACTGGAGAGTCTAACACGGTCCACGGTCCATAGTAGGTGGTCATACTATGGTCGATCATGGAGGTTTTGTTATTCTTTGCAAAAGGCTAATTTCAGCATCTCATCTCCCCCCTGCAGAAAACACTGGACTGACCTCCTGTTGCTCCAAGTGTGAAGACACACAGAAGGGGACTTGGGGAGGAGCCCACAGGCCTCCCCAGCCTCACCCTGCCCCTCTCCCCATTGAGCTCTCGGTTCCAGCCGCTCTGGATCCTTTTGACCTCTAATAACTCACACTCCTGCTGGGTCTTTGCCCAGGATATTCCCCCAGCTTGGTGCACCCTCTTTTCCCTTTTAGCCAGGTCAACTCCCACTCATCTTTCAGGCCACACTCATGTCACTTCTTCTAGCCACCTGAAGATAATAACACCCCCCTGGTGGAGTCGTATGAAGCCAGTGAAAAACCACATGTACAGACCTACCAGACCCCATCATGACATCCTCTTTTGGCAATTGTGAAAGGTGCAGTTGCCGCATGTCTGTGAGGCTCATCCTTGGATGACTGTCTGATCTGTTGCCAGGCCGTACGGCCCAAAGGACAGGTGTCTGGTGTGATCTTTCCGAGGCTGCACGCACTCCCTTCCCTGGCAAAATGCCTGGCCCGGAGTAGCAACTCAGTCATGATCGGATTTCGATCAGAGCAGAGTTGATCACTATGTGTTTGGAGGTCTTTCTCACCAAGCCTTGCTGGCATACAGAGAAGTCAAACATCCCGATCCTGCTGCGTCCCCACTGGGCAGGCTGACTGCTGAGGTGTGGAAGCGGGTGCGAAGATAGGCTTTGAAAGATAAGCTACAGATTGTCATAGAATCCCGAGCAGCATCAGCTAGGCACACCAGCCACATCTGTGAGCAGATGCCAGGCGCCGTGCCCCGCCCCACGCTCACAGCTGCCTCATCTGAGGCCCAGCCTGGGCCTTGCTGAATGACATCAACGAAGCCCTCCATTGCCAAGCACCCAACGTGAGCTAGGCTGCTGCCTGGATTATAATTATCTCAGTACATCTTCTCAACTCCCGTGACTACCCCCTTTCAGAGATAAAGGAAACTGAGGCTCAGACTGGTCACTTGCCCAATGCCAAAGCAATTAGAAAGTGGGGAGGGACGTTTAAATTTTTATTTTTTAATCGAGGTATAGCTCATATACAGTAAGCACGCAGATTTTAAGTGTACAGCTTGATGAATGTCTCAAATGCATATACCCGTGTAGCTACCGCTCAAAAAGTTCCTCATGTCTCTTCCTCATCAATGCCCTTCCCTCACCATAGGCAGTCACGATCCTGACTTCATTGCCACTGATTAGCTTTGCCTAATTTTGAAGTTTCTATGAATGAAATCAGTCGGTGTGTATTGTTAGGTGTCTGGCTTCTTTTGCAAGGTGTAATGATCTTGCATGTTATCGGCAGTTCTTTTTTATTCCTGTGTCATATTCTATCATGTGAACGAATACGCCACACTTTATTTGCCCATTCTTTGTTGATGGACATTTGGGTTGATTCCAGTTTGGGGCTGTGGCAGGCAAAGCTGCTATGAGCGCTGTAGTCTAGTACCTGTCTTTTGGTGAACGTGTGGATTCATCTCATTTAGGTATATACGGCTGACCCCAGGATAACACCAGTTTGATGGGGCAGGTCCACTTATGTTTAGACTTTCTTCTGCCTCTGCCACCCTTGAGACAGCAGACCAGCCCCTCCTCCTCAGCCTGCTCAACGTGAAGATGATGAGGATGAAGACTTTTATGACAATCTACTTCCACTGAATGAATAGTGAACATGTTTTCTCTTTCTTTTGATTTTCTTTCTTTCTTTCTTTTTTTTTGAGACAGGGTCTCACTCTGTCACCCTGTCTGGAGTGCAGTGACATGATCATAGTTCACTATAGCCTTGAACTCCTGGCCTCAAGCGATCCTCCTGTCTCTGCCTCCCAAATAGCTGAGGCTACAGATGCATGCCACCATGCCTGGCCTATGATTATCTCTTTTTTTTTGAGACAACGTCTGGCTCTGTTGCCCAGGCTCACTGGGAGATCATAGCTCACGCAGCCTAACTGTAGCTCACTGTAGCCTCCAATTCCTGGGCTCGAGCAGTCCTCCTGCCTGAGCCTCTTAAATTTTTGGGACTACGGGCACACACCACCATGCCCAGCTTACAATTTTCTCAATAATACTTTTCCTCTAGCTTACTTTATTGTAAGAATATAGCATATATAGATATATAACATATATATGCAGTATATATATAAAATTCAAAATATGTGTTTAGTTGACTAGGTTATCAGTAAGGCTTCTTGTCAACAGTAGGCTATTAGTAAAGTTTTGTGGAAGTCAAATGTTATATGTGAATTTTCAGCAGTGTGGGGGGTCAGCACCCCTACCGACACATTGTTCAACGGTCAAATGTACTAAATGGGGAGTGGAATTACTGGGGTATGAGGTAGGCATGTGCTTAATTTTATTAGAAACAGCTAAACTGTTTTCCAAAGGGATTATATGACTGATTTTATTCATATCCTTGCCCCAATCTGTTTCTTAGGAAAATCATGATTTGGGGTGATTCTGTTATTTTGAGTAAGGTGATTCATTGTGTTAATAATGAAATGTGATCTGATTCTTTTTAGTACTACTGGGTGAGTTCCGTTAGAAACAAACTGGAACATCCATTACAAACTCTTTGTCAGAACTCCTACGTTGTAATTTGGGGGTTCGGATAAAAATAGCTTCATTACCTGGATGCCATGTCAGGCTTCCTGACTCAGAGCTTGGGGGACCCAGTCCAGAAGCAGATGACATTACCATGTGTAGAGGTGGCCAAGGAGGCCTACGACGTGCCAGACACTGTACTCAGAGCTTTGGGGCTATGATCTACTTTAATCCTCCTGGGCCAGGTGCATGGCTCACACCTGTAATCCCAGCACTTACAGAGGCCAAGGTGAGCAGATCACTTGAGGCCGGAAGTTTGAGACCAGCCTGGCCAAGATGGCGAAATCTCGTCTCTACAAAAGAACACAAAAATTAGCTGGGTATGGTGGCACATGCCTATAATCCCAGCTACTTGGGAGGTTGAGGCACAAGGATTGCATAAATCCGGGAGGTGGACGTTGCAGTGAGCCAACATCATCCCATTTCACTCCAGCCTGGGCAAGAGAGTGAGACCCTGTTTCAAAAAAATAAAATTAAATTTGCAAAAATCCTCCCAAATGTATTATGAAGCAGTGATGACCATCCCATTTTACAGAGGAGGAAACTCAGGCTCAGAGAGGTGAAGTGCCTCAGACTGGGTCTCACAAGAAGTAAGCTGATCCTGGTAAGCTGCTACTGGAGGTCGGCAGCCCTTCAGGCATCAGGGGTGGCATCACTGAGCCCTGGGGTGCTGTGACCATTAATAGCCAATACATTCCAGAGAGCAGGATGCCTAGGACAGAGTCAGCACTCAGAAAGGCTTATTTAGGCCCGGTGTGGGGCTCATGCTTGTAATCCCAGTATTTCAGGAGGCTGAGGTGGGAGGATCATTTGAGCCCAGGAGTTCAAGACCAGCCTGGGCAACATGGCGAGATTCCATCTCTACTAAAATTTAAAAATTAGTTGGGACAGGCACCATGGCTCACGCCTGTAATCCCAGCACTTTGGGAGGTCAAGGCAGGTGGATCACCTGAGGTCAGGAGTTTGAGACCAGACTGGCTAATATGGTGAAACCCCATTTCTACTAAAAATACAAAAAATTAGCCGGGCGTGGTGGCACGTGCCTGTAATCCCAGCTACTTGGGAGGCTGGGGCAGGAGAATCGCTTGAACCCAGGAGGCGGAGGTTGCAGTGAGCTGAGATCACGCCATTGCACGCCATTGTTGGGCAAAAAGAGCAAATCTTCGTCTAAAAAAAAAATTAGCCAGGCGTAGTGGGGCAAGCCTGTAGTCCCTGCTACTCAAGAGGCTGAGGTGGGAGGATCGCGTGAGCCAAGGAAGCTGAGGCTCCAGTGAGCCATGATCACACCACTGCACTCCAGCCTGGGTGTCAGAGTGTGAGACCCTGTCACACACACACAAAAAAGATTCATAAATGAATGTAGCTAATGTCAAAGTAGAAATGGAACAAGGACCCTGAGAAAACCTGGGGGTTAAAATTCTCTGCCTAGAAAGACATCAAAGCAAAGTCAGCCAGGTGTCATAGCATGCGTCCATAGTCCTAGTGACTTGGGAGGCTGAGGTGGGAGGATCCCTTGAGGTCAGGAGTTTGAGACCAGCCTGGGCAATTTAGTGAGTCCCCTCTACAAAAAATGAAAAATTAGCTGGGCATGGTGGCACATGTCTTTAGTCCCAGCTACTCTGGAGGCTGAGGTGGGAGGATTTTGAATCCAGGAAGTCAAGGCTGCAGCAGTAAACTATGATTGCTTCTGTGAATAGCCACTGCACTCCACGCCAGCTAAGCAATGCAGTGAGACCTCTCTCAGAAAAATGAAGGAAGGAAGAAAGGAAGGAAGGAAGGAAGGAGAGACAGAGAGAAAAAAAAGAAAGAAAGAAAAGAAAGAAAGAAAGGAAGGATGAAAGAAAGAAACAAGGAAAGAAAGAAAAAAAAGAAAGAAAGGATTTTTTAAAAAAAAAGACTAGAAAGTCATTTAGTCAATTCACCCTTTTATTTTATTTTATTTTATTTTTTTTAAATCTGGGTGAGGCCCAGGAGCTGGGAACCTGGACAGAGCTCCGGCTCTCAGCTTTGCCCCTGCCCTCACCCTTTCCACTGACATTCTTCCATTATTCCTGACTGCTCCCAGGCCTACCGTGAATGCAGAAGACAAGGCTCTCTGTCTCATTCTGGGCATCCTTCTACATCAGCCAGGCGGTCCTGATGTTAGTGACCCTATGGCTTGTCCGTACCACAAGCCCAGAGCTTTGCAGACCAACACAGCCTCTGGGCTCATATGGGCCAGGAAGGTGATGTGGATGGACCCTATGAGCAGGGGCCTGGGTCTGATGCTGGCTTGGACCCTACTCACCCACCCACTCACCCAGGGGACCTCGGGCAAGCTGTTCTCTCCGAGCCTCAGATTTCCCATCTGTAGCAGGATGAGTTTGTGAGTAAAATAAAATGGTGCAGAGGAGGTGTGGGGTACCAATGAAGTGCATGGGCGCTGGAGACACGGAACTAGTTCAAGCCCCAACTCTGCCACTTCCCCAATGGGAGTAGGTGCCTTAACCACACTGAGCCCTGGCCTTCTCATCTCTGAAACAGGGAGAAAAATAAAGCCCATCCTTGAGACAGACACGTAGGCCAACATGCCCAGTGCGTGGACATTCTGGGCTTCCATGCAGGTGAACCATTATTGCCCTTGTTTTTGTTACTGCACTGAGTCAGAGCCAACATGAGAAACTGAGTTTTTTTTTTTTTTTTTTTTTTTTTTTTTTTGCCGGGAAGAAAACCAGGCTGTCAAAGCAATTATATCCTGCCTTCCCTGAGCTTTTAGACTTCATTCCAAACCTCCAAACAGGAAGAACAGAAGGGCTACAGGGTCCATTTACTCACTCAACACGTATTTAAGAGCCTACTATGTGCCAGGAGTTATTCTATGAGTCAGGCAGTAAGCGCCCAGCACTTAACTATGATAATCTGCAAGGAACCCCTTATCTCCCAAAGAGAGACAGGAGGGCTTGGGATTTAGATAAGAGGGAAAACAGACGGCTCCAGGAACGTGGTTTTAAGGAGTTTTACTTAGCAGGAGGATAAAATAGAGGGGACACACTTGTGAAGTGTCAGCTTGGGAAGACAGGTCCCAGCAGGCCCATGGTGAGAGAGGAGATGTCTCCCAGGGCTGCCGCTGGGGAGACTGGGCACTCAGATAGAATCTGAGGAGACAGGTGGGGGGGGTCTCCAAAGCCAGTGCCCCATAGAAAGATGGGACCTGCATCCCCCACCACAGGGGAGATCTGGGGACAGGGAGAAGAGGCAGGTAGACGGGAGCAGGGCACAGGAGCTGGGGTGTCAATCCTCTTGCCTTCAGCAAGTCCAGCTTGGCCTCACCACTGAACACCAAGTTCAGAACCTTACACGGACTGTCCCCCCAGCCAGGGATGGAAGATTCCATTCTGCTCCCTATTTTACTGATGGTGAAAATGACACCCTGAAAGCTGAAGAAATGAGTCCAAGGCCACCCACATCAGGAAGCAGGGAGGGGCTGGCATGCTGGTAAGGGGTCTGGGCTGAAGGAGGGTGGGGCTCTGGGAGAGATGGGAGGGGTGGGGAAGGGGATGCCAGGCAGAGGGAACAGCGGAAGCAAAGGCGGGAAGGTTTGAAAGGGTCCGATGAGTTCCAGGAATGGCAAGACATTCAGGGTGGCAGGACACGAGCCCTGGTGAGACCAGTGAGCCTCGCCTGGCACAGTGTCCCCAGGTGGCACTCAGAAATGCAGCTGTGGTTGTTGTAGTGACGAGGGAGGCTTGAGAGCATGCTTGCTCAACGCTGATGCCATAGAGGTACCATCCCAAGCCCGCCAGACCACAGGACTCCAGGGCCACAGGTCTCACCTTTTTTTTGCTTGTTTGTTTTGAGATGGAGTCTTGCTCTGTCACCCAGGCTGGAGTGCCGTCGCGCGAACGGCTCACTGCAACCTCCACCTCCCAGGTTCAAGCAATTCTCCTGCCTCAGCCTCCCAAGTAGCTGGGACTACAGGTGCATGCGGCCATGACCAGCTAATTGTTTGTATTTTAGTAGAGATGGGGTTTCACCGTGTTGCCCAGGCTGGTTGCAAACTCCTGAGCTCTCAGGCACTCCACTTGCCTCCACCTTCCAAAGTGCTGGGATTACAGGCATGAGCCACCGTGCCTGGCCGGGTCTCACCTTTTAAGGATTGTGAGGGCACAGTGACCATACTGGGTGCCACTGGCATTTCATGGGCTGGAGTCAGGGGTGCCAAACACCCTGACTGGGCAGGACAGTCCCACACAAGGAAGAATTGTCCTACCTAAATGTGAATCGTAACCTTGTTTAGAAAAAAGTAATAGATGAGACTGATGATGGCACGTGCCCCAAAAGAACAACATATCCCAGTGACCCCAGTCGAAGCACGTTCCAGTGAGGCCACATGATAAGGACATCGCCCAGGAGGAGAGGAGAGGACCTGGCTGCATCAGTACCACTGAAAAAGATCCCAGGGTCACTGGGGACCTCGGGAAGCAACAAAGGGCCCAGGCAAATCATTTGGGCCCGAAGCTTCAAACCCGGTTTATCTGGATAATCCCTCACCAGGCCTCCCTGCCTCAGCGCCTGGTTTCTCTAAGGATTTATTTTGTGAAAATGTCTCTCTCAACAAGTAAGTTATCCTAGCCTGAGCCGGCGAGGGAATTCTTCTCTGTGTTCAAAACCACAAACCCTGGGCAGCCCTTCTGCGGCCCGGCACAACTTTCTGCAGCGTCAGGTTATGAATCACTCATCGAATCCAAGAACGATTCCAGGCCAGGCCGGGCACGTGGGGGAGGGCAGCTTCCTTCTATTCCCAGCTTCTGGGCTGCTGCGCAGGCTCGGACCAGCTTCTCCTGACCCTGACTCCCCAAGGGTCACCTGCCTGAGACCCCAGAAATGCCCAGACTGGGTTGGGTCTGATCATCCGTGCCAGGTGCTTTACACAGATGAATTCTTTGAGGCTGTGGATTGCCCAGGTGAGCCAGGTCTCGGTGGCTCACTTCAGAAAATGTGCTCAGAGATGGGGTGATGTGGTGAAATGGAAAAAGTAGCAGAGCTAAGTCTAGAAGCCAAAACCCTAAACAGGCCAGGCACGGTGGCTCACGCCTGTAATCCCAGCACTTTGAGAGGCCAAGGCAGGTGGATAACTTGAGGTCAGGAATTTGAGACCAGCCTGGCCAACAAGGTAAAGCCCTGTCTCTACTAAAAATACAAAAATTAGCCAGGTGTGGTGGCGTGTGCCTGCGGTCCGTGTACTTGGGGGGCTGAGGCACGAGAATTGCTTGAACCTGGGAGGCGAAGGTTGCAGTGAGCCAAGATCGTGCCCCTGCACTCCAGCCTGGCAACAGAGTGAGACTCTGTCTCAAAAAAAAAAAAAAAAAAAAAAATTAGCTGGACACGATGGCACGTGCCTGTAATCCCACCTACTTGGGGAGGCCAAAGTGGGAGGATTGCTTGAGCCCAGGAGTTTGAGGCTGCAGTGAGCTATGATTGTGCCACTATATTTCAGCCTGGGTGACAGAGCAAGAACCTGTCATACAAAAAACAAAAACAAAAACAAAAAAACTACGCAAGTTTTAAAAATAAATAAAATAAAAAATAGATTGAAAAGAACAACCCTGAGCACGCTTTGCTGTGCCAGGTGACTCGGGAGTGGGCACATTTGCTCACTGCTGGTGCCCTCCCCAGCCTGCTAGACTACAGGACCCAGGGCCGCAGGTCCAAACCGTGCAAGGACTATGGGGGCACCTTGGTATAGAGGTTCCCCCATCATGGCTTGAGAACGCCTCTCTTCCTCCTCTTTGCCAATGCCAACCTCAAGGTCTCACCTCCCCTAGAAGTTTCTGCAGCAGAGCCCTGGCACATAGTTGGTCCTCAATAAACGATTGTTGGATGCAAGGAATGAGTAATGGTGATAATGACTAATAGCCTGCGGGCTCCTGAATGAATGACGGGATAATGAATGAATGAATTGCAATATGGCCTTAGAACAGGAAAGCACACGGAACTCATATGTAGATCTGAATCCTGGCTCTGCCATTTACTACCTGGATGACTTCTGGGAAATTACTTTGCTTCTGTGAGCCTTGGTTTTCTCATCTGCGACGTGGGGATTAATGGTAGTAGCTACCACAGGCGCTCATTAGGAAGCTCTTGTGGGTACGGTACCAGCAGCGCTCAGCATAGCACCTGACACCCAGGCATACTCGGGGACAGAAACCGTTATGCTCATGACCATCATCACTACGCGCTTGAGGGTTTGGGGAGCAAGAACATTTGGGGACTCCTGGCTTTGGAAAGACCATCAACACAGACGAGCACAGAGACAGGAATACTAAGGAACAAGAAAATGACAAAGGAAAAAGAGGAAGCGAAACTAAGACGAGGATCCCAAGTGACCAAAGCCATCTGTGCTAAGAGGGGATGGATAGAGCCAAGTAGCTCCTAAGAATCCATCCAGCCTCTAAGTGGAGAATGCTCAGCTCTGAGATGAGTTGGGATTTTTTAATCTTTAAATGGTTTGACCAGGTCTTACCTCAAGGTAGAGCATGAACTCCAAGACCTTTGTGAGGCTAGGTTGATATAAGCGCTACCTTGTTCTGGCCTGAGACCCAGATCCAGTCTCATTCTAGGTTCTACCTAGTTTCAGAGGCATCTGAACAGCCTGTGCATCATGGTAACTTCCTCCTACTTCCAAGGTCTTGTGGGAGTGTCACGCTGAGTTGTAAAAGCCTCCAGGATAGAGGAGGAAGTTATTTTTATGGGCAGACAATGTATTCATTCATTCCCTCATTCATAAAACATCAAACCAAGAGCCTGTCGGTAACAGACTCTGTGTTAGGCACTGGAGGCCCAATGATGAATAAGACAAGAAAGTCTCGACACTCCAATTTAATGGGGGAGGGTGATGTAGACAAAATTAGCCATACCTTGGTGTCATAAGAATTGTGAATCACAGGCTGAGAGTAAGTAGAAAGCAGGATATACCAAGGAGGGGACATTTGAGTTGGGCCTTGAAGGATGAGTAGGAGTTCGCTAGATAGAAGTGAGAAGGGCATTCACTCTAGGTAGCAACTGGGGCCTGAACGAAGATCTGGGGCCATGGGAGTTTATAACATCTATGTATGAAACCTAGAATTTGTGGATGAGAATGATATCCATCTAGAGTTTGTGGGAAGACAGACAGAGAAGGCTTCAGGGGCCAGGTCAAGGAGCAGCTGTTTGACGTTGATTTTTTTTAGATAAGGAGCCCAAGGTCTGAGCAGGAAGGTAATGTGGTCTCAACTGCAGTTTAGAAGACTCAGTGGTGATGCTCTGGGGGTTCAAGAGTCACCGAGATGGTCCAGGAGGGGGCAGGGAGAAGTCTCGAGGTCAGGTGGTGGCTGTGGGAACAGAGAGGCAGGCAGTAGCTGAATGGCCAGGGTGAGAGGGAGGCACAGCTGTAATGGACTGTGCTGCTCTGGTCCGGGGTGGGGGCAGAGTGGGGGGATCTCTGCTGAGAACCACGAGGCAGCCAGAATAGGGAACCGAGGCACTGGATGACTGGCCCAAGCTTCCTGGCAGGCCAATGGCTGGATTCGTAGACACCTGAAGGCTTGTGGGAGGCCCAGGTTCTCCACTGTGTCTTCGCTTCTGAATCTACCCAGAGCGCCATGGCCAAGGTGGCGGCTGATCTGAGCCAGTCGGTCTCCCCTCCTCCCCAGCTCCGACAGGGAGGGGCCGGCTGAGTCCTGTGTCTCCATTGGCCCAAAGCGCCATTATCCGGGTGACCCCCTGCCGCCGCCCCACAGTGCGCTGGGAAGAAAGGCTCCTCTCTGACAAGAAAGCCCCATTGCAGGCTGGGCCCCGGGTCTGGGTAGCGCCTTTATCCACAGTGACCCTGCCAGAGTGTCAGCGGCGCAAACACGCCGCGCTGCGGAGCTGCCCCCACCCCCAACGGGCCTCGTGCTGAAGCTGTGAAGGGGCCCCCTCCAGGGCCTCTGGGAACCAGACCGCGGCCTGCAGGCCCCACCGAGGCTCCCAGGCTCCTTCCCACCCCCCCCCCCAGGGAACCACGCTTTGGCCAACACAGTGACTGAGGCGGGTCTGCGGGGTGGGGGCTGCCAGACAGAGCCCGGGCTCATGCATTGGGAAGGGGGCCCCATGGAACTCTTTGTCCAACCTCCAGAATGATTTGGGAGGAAAGTTGAAGGGGAGAGGCTTTTGTGCCTCTGGGCCCAGCACCAGGCCTCATTCCCCATACCAGCCAGACAAGAGAGGCCTCCTTGTCCCCAAACCAGCCTGATCACTCCTTGCCCAATCCCCTTCCAGGTACAATCTTGCCAAAGAGGAAAGGAAGGTCTCCTCCTGTAGACCTCCGTGTGTGTGATGCACTCTCTTCCACAGCCCCCTACTCTGCTTATGATAGCAACAGTGATGACCACTATGATTATCTTTATTGAGCACTTCCTCTGGGCCAGGGACAGTGCCACACGTCTCTTAGTGCTATTCATCAGCCTCATTTTACTAATGGGAAACTGAGGCTCAGAGAGGGAAAGTAGCCTATTGAAAGTCACACAGTGTGTAGGTCTAAGCCAGGATTTGAACCCAGGTCCATCAGAGCCCACACTCTTATCCACTGTACAAGATACCGGAGGCTGCTCCGCTCCTGACAGATGCACAGGCAGGGGCTCTTCCAGTCCTCTCCCTCAGTCCTGCTCTCTGGGCAGATTCATTTCCAAGGGAGTCCCAAGTGCCCTGCAGGAATCATCCGTCTGTCGCGGGGTGGAAGGAGGTTTTCAAGGAAGGCAAATTCCCACTGAGTGAAGCCAAATGAGTCCAGCTAGAACTGCAGACTTTCCCATCATATAGACCTGAGAGACAGGCTCTACCCAGAGCCTCAAATCAGACCCCTGGGAAGTGGGAGAAGGAGGCTCCCTGCTGAAAGTTCCGGGGTTGCTAGAAACCCTCTTCTCAGTAGCTCTTCCTGCTCTCAGGCCTGGGGTAAGCCAGCAGTCCTTTCCAAAGGTGGAAAGTATGGACTCTAAACTTCCTTAGAGGCCCTGGTTCTTCTTCTTTTTTTTTTTATACAGAGTCTCACTCTGTTGACCAGGCTGAAGTGCAGTGGTGTGATCACGACTCACTACAGCCTCGACCTCCTGGGCTCAAGCAATCCTCCAACCTCAGCCTCCCAAGTAGCTGGGACTCTAGGCACACGCCACCATACCTAGCTAATTAAAAAAAATTTTTTTTTAGTAGAGATGGGGTCATGCTATGTTGCCCAAGCTGGTCTCGAACCCTGGCCTCAGGCAGTCCTCCTGCCTCACCTTCCCAAAGTGTGCTGGGATTATAGGTGTGAGCCGCTGTACCCAGCATAGGCCATAGTTCTTAACAATAGTCTCAGGAAGATGCTCCCACAGCGTGCCCCCAGGTCACAGGAGTCGGTTGAGTTGGTTCAAATCCCAGCGGTGCAGCCTTAGGCAGCGTCACCCTCTCTTGAGCCTCAGTCTCCCTACCCTGCAGGGGTGTTCTGAGATAACGTATGTAAAGCATCAAACACCCTATTCAACACAAAGCAGAGGCTCAATAAAACAAAGTTCTATTCACTATCATCAGCACGGCAGAGCAACGCAACAGAGGCTTATAAACTGTAAGTCCCCTGAATTTGTGCATGAAAGTAGCTGTGTGTCTCCAACTTTCTAGGAGGGGGCAGTTCATAGCCTGCCTTGAGAAGGCAGCTTCTCAAGGGTCTTCATGACAGCAAAGAAGTTAAGAACCACAGCAAAATAATATTGATGTTCAGGCCAGGAGTGGTGGCTCACGCCCGTAATCCCAGTACTTTGGGAGGCCAAGGCAGGCAGATCATCTGAGGTTAGAAGTTTGAGACCAGCCTGGCCAACATGATGAAACCCCATCTCTACTGAAAATACAAATGTTTGCTGGGTGTGGTGGTGCACACATGTAATCCCAGCTATTCTGGAGGCTGAGGCAAGAGGATCACTTGAACTCGGGAGGCGGAGGTTGCAGTGAGCCGAGACTGCACTGCTGCACTCCAGCTTGGGCAATAGAGCGAAAGTCAGTCTCAAAAAAAATAAAAATAAAAAGAATACTGACATGGTGGTACTTTATTGGGTGTATGTATCTCTGGGTGTTGGTTTCTCTGCTTGGAGACTGGGGAGCCTACTCTGTCTCACAAGGATGTTGAGAGGCTTGGGTGAGACTGTCTCGTCTCAAGGAAAAGGATGTCTCCACTCAAGGAAAAGGATGCTGTGAACTACTCTGGGCTGTGCAAGGGGGAGGGGGATGGGAGATTTATCCTGCTCCTGCTAAAGAGGTAGCCAGGGCCGGGTGTCTACAGGCTGGGCCATAGAGGCAGCTGCTCTGAAGCCCCCTCACAGAGAGGCCTGAGAGAGACATAAGCCCCCTGCTCCAGCCCAGAGCTCTGTCCTTCTTGACTGAGAAGCTCCTGACAGGGCCACCCCTGTGGCCTCTGGGCTGGGGTTTCGTTTTTGGAGATCAGGAGGCCAAGAATCCAGTCCTGGGTTCAACTTCTAGCTCTGTCCCCACCAAATCATACCAGCCTGATGTAGTAGCATGTCATGAGCATGAGCTTTGGTCTCAGAGAATCGTGGGTTCAAATCCCAGTTCTGGCACTTAACTACTTTGTAAAATCAGTCCTTGAAAATGACTGTTAACATGAATGTTAAAATTGTATAACACTAATATTTTTGTCATTCGTATTGTCACACATCACCGTGTGAATCTGCACAGGTCCTTACCCTCTTTGGGTCTTGGTTTCCCCATCTGAAAATAAAGAGATTGGTTAGAAAGGCAGCCTAGGCCAGGAGCAGGGGCTCACACCTACAATCCCAGCACTTTGGGAGGCTGAGGTGAGCAAATCATTTGAGGTCAGGAGTTCGAGACCAGCCTAGCCAATACGGTGAAAGCCTGTCTCTACTAAAATTATAAAAATTAGCCAGACATGGTGGCAGGCACCTGTAATCCCAGCTACTCGGGAGGCTGAGGCAGGAGAATCACTTGAACCTGGAGGCGGAGGTTGCAGTGAGACGAGACCATGCCATTACACTCTAGCCTGGGCGACAGAGCAAAACTCCGTCTCAAAAAAAAAAAAAAAAGGAAAGGCAGCTTAGGAGGGGGAACATGCAGAGAGTCTGGACAGTCCTGGATTAAAACTCAGGAAAAATCCACTTGGGCAAATACTTTCATCTCTTTGAGCCTCAGTTTCTTCATCTGTGTTGAGGGTCTCATTCTTCATCTGTATTCAACAGGCACTAGCTGATTTTTTGTGTGTGATGTGCCAGGTCTGGACTAGGTGCTGCTGGCAAAAAGATGGTCCTACCTCTACATGATGGGTCATGGTGAGACCCCCTCCCAGGAACGCAGGAGGAGCAACGGAGAAAGCAATGTGAACAGGCTTGCAAGCTGCAGAGTCTCGCAGTATCAGCTGCTGTTAACGGACCCTGGAGGGCCTCCAATTGCAGACCAGAAAATAAAGCAGGGGGGTCCCTAAATATTTACCTGCTAGACAAAAATAAGAACCCTCTCAGCAGAGGCACCGAAGGCAGCTTTAGAATCTAGACATTTGTGTGTGTGTGTATATCTGTGTGCACACGCGCACTGGGGGTGTGGAATGAAATGAGGTCATATGGAAATGGACTATTTTTATTTCAACAAGCATTTTAAAAATACTCTTAATTATATGAAGATGGGGAAAGATTTTCTCAAAAATTAGAGAGAAGAGTTAGAGCCGCCCTCCGGCCCCCCACGCACTTCCCCAAACCCTGCTCTGCCTCCAGGCTTCTGCCCCCACCTCCTCTGGCCCCCTCACCTTTCCCAGGCCCCCGCAGCTCTTGGCTCCCACTCCTGGGAAGCAGTTGGCCCACACATCTGGGCAGAAGGGAGCCAGAATTCGCAGAGCCCCACCCTCTAAGCCCTTTCCAAGTGGGTTCTTATGTCATCCTCACTCTGGGAGGCAGGCCCTCTAATTCCCACTGCACAGATGAGGGGGAGCTCATCACCTCCGGACCTCAGGAAGGTTGTGCTCCCAGGCTGAGGTCGCACAGCCTGTCAATGGTCTGTATAGCCCAGAGCTGAATCTCCTCCGCTAGAGGGGGCCGCCTTCCAGGGCAGCTGCTGCTGAGGTTCTGCAAGTCCTAAGACCCAAGGGATCCTTAGGACTGCTCAAACCAAGGACCAGGCAAATTCCTCTTGGGTGGGACGAAGACTGGGGCACAGGTCGGACAAAAGCCTTCTGGCCCTGGCTTCTGTGCCTCTTTCTTCTACACAGGAATGATGGGTTTTTGTTTTTTTTTTTGAGACGGAGTCTTGCTCCGTCACCCACTGCAGTGCTGGAGAGCAGTGGTATGATCTCAGCTCACTGCAACCTCTGCCTCCCAAGTTCAAGTGATCCTCCTGCCTCAGCCTCCTGAGTAGCTAGAGTTACAGATGCACACCACCATGCCCAGCTAATTTTTGTATTTTTAGTAGAGACGGGGTTTCACCATGTTCGCTAGACTGGTCTTGAACTCCTGACCTCATGATCCGCCCGCCTTGGCCTCCCAAAGTGCTGGGATTACAGGCATGAGCCACCGTGCCCAGCTGATGATGGTTATTTATTGAGCACTTACTATCCCCATTTGACAGATAAGGAAACTGAGGTTCTAAGAGATGAAGCAACTTGTCCACAGTCATATCTAGTAAGAGCTGGCACCGGGACATGAACCCAGCTGGTGTGGCTGCAGAACCCCTCAGTGGTCCGCTGTCCCCCAGTGCAGCCCCCAGCCCAAAAAAGGGAAAGGGACTTGTGCACAGTCACTCAGCAAGTCCTGACAGGGGTGCCCCTGGGCCCAGGCCGGGCTCTTCTTGCCCCTCTGTCCTCCATTCCCTCCAGAATGATCTAGCACATGCTAGAGTCACCAACCTGGCTGCCAGGAGATTGCATTGTCAATACATTATCAATTTACATTAGAAAGAAAGAGACATGCTTCCATGCCGAAAATGCCAAAAGAGCCTCCTGGGGTGAGTAGGGGCAGGCCAGAGTGAGAAGACATTTAAGGTCCATTTTCTCTCCACCCCCTCTGGACCCCCCAAACTATGTGAGGCAGCCTGGGGAGCAAAACCAGGGCTACTCACTGACAGCACCCCGCCGCTCCCTCGGTCCAGCCACCACTGTCTCCTGTCTGGACTCTGTGGTGGTTCCTCCTGTCCCCTGCTTCACCCCATCCCCCACTGTCTGGCCTTTCATGACAGTCAGAGCGGTGTTTTCTGAACCCAGGTTAGATCCTGTCACCTCCTCAAAACCCTGTACCGCTTCCATCTCACTCCAGGTAGAAGCCAAAGTCCTGCCACGGCTGGTCCCTCTGTGTCACCTGCTCCCATTCTCCCCTGGCCCTCCCACTACACACCCCATCACAGGGCCTTTGCCCAGCTCTCCCCTCTGCCTGAAACACCCTCTCCCAGGTATCCCTGAGCCCGCTCTCTTGCTTCCTTCTGGGCCCTGCTCAAACACCTCCTCCTCAGAAGGGCCTTCCTGATCCCCTCCTCCCACTGGCCCTTCCATTTCTGCTGCGGTTTTCTTCTTAGCGCCATCCCTACTTAAGCTACGCACTGGATATCTGGCATTAGTCCTGCCCACTAGAAGAAAACCTCCATGCGGCAGGACAGTCCCTGCTGCCCCCTATAACTTGTCCACAGCCACACAGCTGGTAAGAACTTTGGATGTCGAGACCCCCAAAGGCCAGGGAGCCCTGACACCTCCTACCCAAGTGCCTAGAGAAGTGGGGGAGGGGCCACCTGGCTTGATATCCATTGGATCTGAGTGCACGTCTGTCCCGCTGACTAGCTGTGTGGCCTCATCAAGCCACCCCCGCCTCCACCCCCCTCTCTGAGTATTAGGAACCTCATCTGTCCATCCAGGAAAACAATACCAGTGGGACCTTCCTCCCAGGGGGCTGTGCACAGCCAGTGTGTGAGCTCCCCAAGGCCAGGCCCACGATGCCTAATTCACCTCGGATCCCACACCCCCACCCTGGGGCCTGGCCCCGTGCCAAGCCCCTGCAGACTTCAATCCCACTCTGTTCAATTAAAGGGAGATGACGGATGTCACAGCACTCTGCCAACTGTCACCCAAAAGAACAAACAGAAGCATATCCTCCTTTCACTCATCTGAGAGCCGTGCATTCATTCATTCATTCTTCCAGTCAATATATATCAGTCGAGCACTTACTAAGTAGGGGCCGGGTGCTATGCTAGGCACAGGGAATCTAGCGATCTAGTGATGAAGCAATTGGAGCATGGTCCCTGCCCTTGTAAAGTTGACTGTCTGGCAGAGAGGTAGAGATGTTCAAAGAAACACACTCATCGTTTTAAAATTACGATGGTGACAAATGCCGCAAAAGATCGGCCCACAGAGCTATGCAGGCCTCCTTGAAAAAGTAGAGGATGGGTGAGAGGTACCTGGGTGATAAGGGAGCAGCATTCCAGCTAGAGGGACCAAGCAGTGCAAAGGCCCTGGGGTGGGAAGAGTCTAGGAGTTGCAAGGAACTGAAAGGGCCAGAGTGGCTGGAGGCCCTAGACAGGAGTGGGTGATGGACATTAGGCAGAGTGGGCAGGAAGCAGACCACACGGGCCTAGGGGCCATGGAAAAGTGACCCGAAAGCAACAGGGCATCGTAGAAACACTCTGGAGCAACAACATGGCCGGGTCCACAGTCCAGTCCTGGGTCGTGTTCTCCTAATGTAAGTCTATGTGTTTCTCTCTCCCAGTGTGGCTGTGGTCCGAAGTGTCAGGCTTGAAATCTTAATTTGGAGGTTTCAAGACAAAAGGTCCTCTCTTTCCAGCATCTCATGCCCAGGTGAGAATGTCCACCCCCTTCAGGAATGAGCATCCAAAGCTGTCTGGGTGCCCGCTAGCTGAGGTCTACCTGCTGACCAACAGCACAGATGTCACAGAGAATTAAAACCTGCCCAGAAATTCAGGAACCTTGGTGCAGCTCCCCCTGTGATCCTAACTGGGAAGCATTACCCCGAGTGAGCAGATTATCAGGATGTGTAATTTCTGGAATAAACACAGCTGTGTTTGTTTCTCCAAGCAGCGCCCCAGACAGAACGGCAGCCTGGCCCGCCGCGTGCAGCTGGAGCCTCGCACCTTGGGACGGATGCCGTCAGGGAGCCGAGAAAACACTCCTCCCGCAGGCCACTGGGAGCTGGCACGCAGGCGGATCTGCATGGAGGCCAATTCAGGGCCCCTGAGGAAGCAAGTGATGAGAACTCAGAGGTGCTGAGGTCCCAGAGGGGAAGTGAGCATCGGGACACCTCCAGAGGCCTTGTCCCTTTGGGACTGGGGGGCCATGATCCGGCAGGACAACTGGCCCTCTCAGCCATGGGAAGATCATCCCTAGTGTGATCAGTCCCTGTAGGAGGACCATGAAAAGGTCAGAGTCCAGCCCTGGAGCTTTCCAGGTGGGAAAACTGAAGTCCAGAACAGGAGAATGGGGAGGTATGGGTGAGGGACGTGGTCTATCCAGCACCATTTTGTGACAGGCCCCACAGTAGGTCCCAGAAGCACTCATCCTGCTCTACAGGAGCTGTGCAGCCTGTGGGGCCCACAGAGCAGGGCTTTGACCCCAGTTCCATCCCCCAGGAGCTGTGTGACCAGGAGTAAGTCATGTGCAATCTCTCTGAGGCTCAGGTTCCTCCTCTGCAAAGTGGAGATAATCATACCAACTCTGCACCTTGGGATTGTTTTGAGGATTAAACAGGATTCCGCATGGGTTTTCTGCAGCACCAGGCACACTACCAGGAACCCATAAATCATATGTACTCCTTACTCCTTCACTCATTCATTGATTTTTTATTGAGCACCTGCTAAGTCCTAGGTGCCATGCTGAGCATTTCTGAAGTTCACATTCTTACAGGGAGGTTATGGGAAAAATGATGACTAAATAATGTTTTATTTATTATTATTATCCCTATTTTACAGCAGGGCAAACTGAAGTTCAGAGTGGTTAAGACATTTTTTAAAGGCTTACTGTTTGTTTTTGTTCCACCTTACTCTCAAGAGGGCTAGAGGCAGATATTAAATAAGTCCAAGTCTCAGCCAGGCACAGTGGCTCACACCCATAATCCCAGCATTTGGGGAGGCTGGGGCAAGAGGATTGCTTAAGCCCAGGAGTTTGAGACTAGCCTGGGTAATATAGAGGAGACCCTATCTCTATTAAAAAAAAAAAAAAAAAAGGTTTAAAAAAAAAGAAAAGAAAAAACAGGCAAAGATAGGAGAGGAAAAAAGACAAGAAAAGAAAAATATGTCAAAGTCTCCACAGCTAGAAAAGGGAGCCACCAACTTATCTCCCTTGGAAGGAATTTTAGTGGCTGTAGATCTAGCCCCAAGTTCCAGCCCTGCCACTGTCACTGTGTGTCCTCAGGCAAGCAGCTGTCCCTTTCTGGGCCTCAGCTTCCCCATATGTCCCGCTCTGACATTCTGCATTCTGGGATGGTTCTCACGGTGCTGCCTGGGTTGTCCAGGCTCGATGAAGAGCTGAGGCCCAGCAAGGTGCTGGTAACCCTTCCCTGGCTCAAGGAGTGAAGTGGGCAGGGTGGGACAGGAAGCGGAGGAGCTCCCTGGGAGCTGTGGGGCTTCAGTTCAGGGAGAAGGGAGGCAGGCAACTGCCCTGCCCTGACTCATTGACTCTGCCCTGGTCCCTACCATTGTGGCCCACCCACCAAGGATGTGGGCTACGTCCTGGCCTCTCCCACTGCTGGAGTAACTGGCTGGGCAGGAGTAGCCACACTCAGGGTCTGGCTTAATGGAGGCTAGGCCCACGTACCTCTCCCGGCCTCCAGCCTGCTTCTCCCTGCTCTGGATCCTCTTCCCATGCCTGGCTTCATGGCCACCTTCCTGAACCCTTTCCCCTCAATTTCTTTCAGTGGCTCACTACTGCTTCCAGTATCAGACATAGCTCACCACTCAAGGCTTCTCTTAACAGACTCAAACCTCCTCTGCCATTTCTTTCTCACATGTTGGCTCACCGTGGCTTCTACAAACCTGCCCCTTTCTAGCCTCTAGGCCTTTTCCTAGGCTGTTCCCCCTGCTAAGAATGCCCTTCTTTCCATCCATGATGTAACAAAATCCTACCTACCAAAGAATGCCATCCCGATGGCACAGGCTGGAGGACTTTCCCTTCTGCACTCAACACATTCCATCTCACACACAAGTATGTACTAAAAAGTGTGGCCTTGGGCATATCACTGAACATCTCGGAGCCTGGTTTTTTACCTACAAAATAAGTGTTACTAATTATTATGGGCTGGGTGCAGTGGCTCATGCCTGTAATCCTAGTACTTTGGGAGGCTAAGACAGGCAGATCACTTGAGGTCAGGAGTTCGAGACCAGCCCGGCCAACATGGTGAAACCTCATCTCTACTAAAATATAAAAAATTAGCTGGGTGTGGTGATGTGCGCCTATAATCCCAGCTACTCGAGAGGCTGAGGCAGGAGAATCGCTTGAACCTGGGAGGTAGATGTTGCAGTTAGCTGAGATTGCACCACTATACTCCAGCTTGGGTGGCAGAACAAGACTCTGCCTCAAAAAGAAAAGAAAAAGAAAAGCAAAGGAAAGAACCTATTATGCAAGGTTCTTAGGGAGATAAGTTAGAGCATATCAGAACCTCACCCAGGATGCTGCCTGGCACTTAGTGAGGACTCAGTCGTGGAGGCTGCTGTGATCATGATATTGATGAAGGAAGAAGAAAAGAAGAAGAAAGAGAAAGAACAGAAAAGAAAGAAGAGATAGAGGAGGAGGAAGAGGAAAAAGAAATGGAGTAGGAAGAGAAAGAGGAGGAAGAAGGCCTTGCCTATCACCTCTACTGGGATATAATTCTTTGCCATCAGAATGCCGATTTTCTTTAATTTCCCTCTATGTCCCCTAGCATCCTAGAGTCTTTTGAAAATGGTTGTTGAATGGATGGACAGATGGATGGATGAAGGTGGGAGGGCAGGGTTGTGAGAAGGAAGGATGTACGGACAGATGAACAGAAACAGATCAGTCTGGAGGAGACCGAGTGTGCTATCCCAGAAGCCTCGCAGCAGAGCATCCCACTGGCAGTGGAGGCTTCTGGGACCAGATGCCAAATCTGTTCCCCTGCTGTTGCATCTCCCCCTGGCTCTAAGCTCCTGTGCTCCTGGCCAGCATCAGTCTGCTCTCAAGGTGGAGTGAGTAGAAGCTTGGGGCAGCTGACACCCAGGGGAGTTCCAGCTCTTCCCCCACCTGTCACCAGCCTCTGACAGCAGGAATATATCTCCAAAAGTGTGAGCCAAGTCAATGGAAAAATAGGATTTACTTTACGGAAATTCACTTTGGGGGCCAACTTCTCCAGAACTCCCCAATGCAAAAACCTTGGAAAATCCACAGTCAATGGCTCAGAAGGTTTCTCCAAACCTGGGGAGTGTGCTGTTTGCTAGCTCTCTCCAGGGCCAGGAACTGGAAAATGAAGAAATGCCACAGTCCAGACCACAAGAGAGAGTCTTGGGGGGAGAAACACACTTTGGTTTTTGGTGTCTGTTTATTCATCCATCCATTTCGTCGATTTATACATCCGACTATTCAAAACAGGCAACCATCCTGCCATTGTCCCTCCATTCACAAAACCATCTTGCTATCTATCTATCTACCTCTCGATCTACCAGGCCAGCCAGCCAACCATCCAACCACCCAGCAATCCACCTCACTATCAACCTGCCCATCATTCACCCAACCATCCAATCCATGCACTTATCCTCTAGCTATCCAGCCACTTATCCGTCTAACCATCAGTCGCTCAACCACTCACCCAGCTGCTGAGCTGCTCATCCAACCATCTAACCGTACGCTACCCAACCAGTGTGGCTGAGAATCTCCCAGTACGGCTGGGGAGAAACCTATACACGGTATGGCATAACCTAGGCAATATAAAAGGGGGGCATACAAGGTGCCACCGAGGACACAGAGGCCACCAAGAGCAGAAAGGGGAAGGGCCAGTGAGAGAGATCAGAGCAAGCTTCACACAGGAAGAGATGCTCAAGCTTCATCTTAACAGGCAGCAAGGATTGACCAGGGAGAGATGGCGAAAAGGGTACCCAGGCGAGGAGGAGGGGGAGGAGCAACATGAAACAATGTGATAGATTCTAGAAGCCCAAAGGCTTGAGTCCTCAAAACTGCTTGGTTAGCTGTGGGCCTGGGCCAGTCCCCAGTTTTTCCAAGTTCACCAGACTCTGTGATTCCCCTTGATTCCTAGAGAGAGAGGGCCATGTCCTGCGGCACCTGGGTGGAAGCTGCCATCTGCTGCCCTGGGCTGCGCTCTGATGGCTACAACAGGGATCAACCCGGGAAAGACAGAAAAGCGGGTGACCTACGATCTGTGAAACAGGCTTTGCTGCCAAGCGAACCCAGGTATAAATCCCAACTTCTTATTTTGCAACAACTTATTTAACTTCTGAGTCTTTCTTCCCTCTTCTGAAAATGAAGAAAACGTCAACAGCTCTATGCTAGGCCACTGTGAGGACGGAACCAGCTAATACGGGGGTGGGGGGGAGGGGGTACTTGGTAAGTTGTGGGTAATACTAGTTACTCTTCCTGATCACTGCCAATACGAAAGTCCTACTGTGTGCCAGGCAAAGTGATCTAAAACAGTGGTTTAGAGAGCTGGCCTTAGACATACATGAGTCGATTCTCAGTAAATGTCAGTTCTCTGTCCATGCATGCAAATTATGTACAAATGGTTCAGAAAAAAATGCATTTACATTACACACACACATACTCACAAATGCACGCACAAGGGGGAAAGGGAGTAGAGGGTGAAAACACACAGGAGAGCAAAAGTGGCAAAAACGTTGGCGATTGTTGAGTCTAGGTGAAGGCTATACGGGTGTTTGTTTTACTATACTTTCAGGCTCTCTGTATGTTTGAAATGTGAAAAAGAAAAAGAAAAAGAAATCAGCTCTTTCTTCATCTGTCTTGGAGCCAGACTGCCTAAGCCTGGATCCTAGCTCTACCATTACTGGCCAAATGGCCACGGATACATGAGCACCTTCTCTAAAGCTTCATTGCTCAATCTGTAGGATGCAGGTGACAACAATACCTCAACCCAGTGCCTGGTCTTTAGCAAGTCCGTAATACATGCTAGCTGCTGCTGTGATTATTACTGTGATTATTGTCTTTGAATGGCTAAGAGACTGAGGATGAGAGAGGCTTGGTAAAACACCTGCTTAAAAAAAATACATGAGCTCTTTTAATTCCCCAAACAACACCATGGGGTAGGTGACAGCATCCTCACTTCACGGTGAGAAACTAAGCTGCAGAGGGTAAAATGGTTTACCCCTGACACTGGCAGTGAGTGGAAAGACTAGGATTTGAACGCAGTTCTGCCTGCCTCCAAAGTTCAGGGTCTTTCCCGCCTGTTATCTCCAGCCTCTCCTGACTCAGGCCCAGCCTTATCACCCTTTCAACTCCAGAAGGGGCCAGTCAGAGGGAGTCCTGAGCTTTGCTGGCATGGCCGTGCTTCTGGGCCAGCCAGGGGCACCCAGTGTCAGGGGCTCCTTGGCAGCTCAGGGGCCCTTTTCCACTGTTCTCCCGAGAGCCGCGGGAGCTGCCATCCGAGGCTGTGGGGAGTGACAGCTGACGCTGATGGGGACAGGCAAGAGGATGTACCGGCCAGGGCCCTGACTCGAACAGACTCCCTGGGCCTTGGCCTTTCGTGGGTTCCAAAAAGGCCCTGCGGACTCTGGACGAGGCTGTTCCCAGGCTCTGCCTCCCCGTGAGAGGCGGAGAAGCCCCATTCAGGCGGGACGCATCCCACTGTGCGCTAAGCCGCTTTCTCCCCACTTACACGTTTCAGATGCTTTTTGTCCTTCCGGCTTCCCATGGACTCAGGCCAAGTGACAAGTTGGTGCCGTGGACATATGTCGTCGCCATAATGGGAATGTTGACCCCACGCTCTCTCCCTGCTGGGTCCAGGCAGCTTGCACCCCGCCCCAGTGCTTGGCATGCCCCGTTCTCAGTCACACAGGACTCCTTCCAGCTCCCCAGATACATCACACGCTCACGGGCCTCCTATCCGGATCTTCGCAGATGCTGTTCCTGTTGCCTGGAACGGCTGCCGCGCTGCTTATTCACCTGGCTCTTCCTTAAGAATCATCTTAGAAGTCGCCTCTTCTAGGACGCCTTGTCTAACCTCGTTGTATAGTTCAAGAAGCTGAGGCTCAAAGAGCTAAGTTAAGAGAGCCAAAGTCACACTGTAAGTGCCAGAGCCAGAGGTCCGATCTAGCATGGTTCTATTCTAAGCCCACGCTGCTTTTCATACATTCTGCCAACTCTGCCTCCATCAAGAAGAAACCTAGGGAAGACATGCTCTCTGCCTCCAAACATGGCAGAGGCCTGCAAGATGGATCTTGTGTTCTTGGATTATTCTGGAGGGTGGGAAAGAGGAACCATGTAGGGAAGTTACAGGGAAAGAGACTCCCCAATTCAAGGTGAGGAGGCATGCTTTAACACCCCCCAGTGCTCACCTGCTATTTGACCTGGAGTAAGTCATTGAACTTCAACTTCCCCATTTGTGTAATGGTGCTAACAATACCTTTGCTATTTCTTTAGCCCAAATACCTAAACCAGAGGTTGTAAACTGCCAGCCAGCGTGCCAAATCCAGCTAGCAAACATGGTTTGGTTTGGCCAGAACTGTATTTTAGAATAAAATGAGTAAACATTCAAAAACCAGTTTTCAGGCCAGGCATGGTGGCTCATGCCTCTAATCCCACTACTTTGGGAGGCTGAGACAGGTGGATCACTTGAGGCCAGGAGTTCAAGACCAGCCTGGCCAACATGGCAAGACTCTGTCTCTATAAAAAAGAAGAAAAAAAAAGTGCTAAGCACAGTGGCAGGTGCCTGTCTTTACTAAAAATACAAAAATCAGCCAGGCATGGTGGCACACGACTGTAGTCTCAGCTACTTGGGAGGCTGAGGCCCAAGAACTGCTTGAACCTGGGAGGCAGAGGTTGCAGTGAGCCAAGATAGTGCCGCTGCACTCCAGCTTGGGCGACAGAGCGAGACTCAAAACAAAACAAAACAAAAACCAGTTTTCCCATGAGCATCAGAACTTTGCAAATCAGGCTGTGCTCAATGCTCAATGGCTCATGTCTGTAATCCCAGCACTTTGGGAGGCTGAAGCAGGAGGATCTCTTGAGCCCACAAGTTCAAGACCAGCCTGGGCAACATGGTGAGACTCTGTCTCTACCAAAGCGGGGTGGGAAATGCTGAATGCAGTGGCAGGTGTCTATGGATCCAGCTACTTGGGAGGCTGAGGCGGGAGAATCACTTGAGTCCGGGAGGTCCGGGCTGCAAGTGAGCTGTAATTGTGTCATTGCACTCCAGCCTATGAGACAGAGTGAGACCCTGTCTAAGAAAAAAGAGAGGGAAAAAAAGAACTTTGCAAATCAGAAGATCTGGCAAAATTGGGTACAGATTCCTGTGTGACAACATGGTCAGGAGTGGGTAGCACCTGTCTTCTTTGTTTTTTGAAACGGAGTCTCGCTCTTGCTGTCCTGGCTGGAGTGCAGTGGTGCAATCTCAGCTCACTGCAACCTCTGCCTCCTGGGTTCAAGCAGTTCTCCTGCCTCAGCCTCCCAAGTAGCTGGGATTACAGGCATGTGCCACCATGCCTGGTTAATTTTGTATTTTTAGTAGAGATGGAGTTTCTTCGTGTTGGTCAGGCTGGTCTCGAACTCCCGACCTCAGGCGATCTGCCCACCTTGGCCTCCCAAAGTGCCAGGATTACAGGCATGAGCTACCAGACCTGCCCGCATCTGCCTTCTTTAGACTGGACGTGTGCTCCTCCTGGGGCACTACTATACATCCAACAGCCAGGTCACTCATTCACAACGTGGGCCAGCTTGCAAGTCTGGGACCTCTGACCGAGACTCTTGTCACATTAGGCCAGATTTCCCGGTCAGTCGGCAAACAGAAGCCCACATTTCTTGCTCAATGGTTTGATGTATCAACTTTGACTATGTTGCCCAGGTCCCCCTCAACTATCCTTGGAAGTGACAATCAGAGCTCAGTGGTCCCACCCACTCACTTCTCTGTTTGCACACATCTCCATGTGCTCTGGGGCCAACCTGTGCTCCAAACTTTATTGACAACAACTGGCTCATGCCTTCAGAATTTTTTCTTTTCCTCTAATGTGTCCCCACTCCTGCGATGGCCTCTGGGCAGGGTGGGAGTGACAACCACAGTCACCCCTTTACCGGGTCTTTTGTAGTAGAATGACGAATACAGCTGCTCCTCAGCTCAGCCTTCTGAGGTGCCTGAAATTGCGATCCCCAATTCACTGATGAGGAAAATGAGGCCTAGAGCGGTGAAGTGACCTGCCCCAGGCCACAGGGTTGAAGCGTCCTGCCCGAGGCCACAGGAGCACCTGAGACCCATCCTTTCAGTTCAATCCCACCAGCCCAAAGCCCCTTTCTCTGGCCTCAAGCCTCACACTAGGTCTGGAATATCTACAACTCCAGGTTGCCATTTTTCGTTAATTTTAGGTTTGTTTATTGCACAGACATCTATCTAGTATCTGTCATGAGCCAAGCCCTGTGCTGTGCATGGTAAAGTGGTAAGTCCCTGCTCTCTCAGAGGAGCCAAATAACACTGAAGACAATGCAGGGGGTAAGTGCTGGGGGTGGGGAGGGAGGGAATGAGGTTTCTGGTTTCCTGCTACCTCCCCACCCCCATCCCTGGACTGGACGATGAACTCCCTGTGGGAGACTGTCTACAGTATGGCTGCCAACAATTCCTCCCACTGCTAAACACGAAGCCACTCCTCCAATTAAGGAGGGTCTAGGTTCAAGTTTGGACCATAGGTTGGCCCAAGAAACATGGAAAAGAACAGGGTGCAGGGGTGGGCACTGACCTCTGAGTGTCACCTGATTCAGTGGGTCAGGACATGTTGGGTGGGATGCTGGACAACCCACCATTAAATTTTCTGTGCTAAACAACTGAGTAAGAAATGGGACCTCTCTTCAAGGATGGAACAAAAAATCAAGCCCTGTATATTTTTCTTTTCCTTGAACCTAATAAGGAAGCCTGGGATGAATCTGAGCTGGCATTGTGACTGGCTGTGGCCAAGAGAATGCTGCAGGGGTGACACTTCGTGACAATAGAGCCCAGCCCTTAAGAAGTCTTGCAGTTTCTGGCCGGGCGCAGTAGCTCATGTCTGTAATCCCAGCACTTTGGGAGGCTGAGGTTGGTTGATCACGAGGTCAGGAGTTCAAGATCAGCCTGGCCAAGATGTTGAAACCCCGTCTCTACTAAAAATACAAAAATCAGCTGGGCATGGTGGTGGAAGCCTGTAATCCCAGCTACTCGGGAGGTTGAGGCAGAGTACCACTTGAACCTGGGAGGTGGAGGTTGCAGTGAGCCGAGATCGCACCACGGCACTCCAGCCTGGAGACAGAGTGAGACTGGGTCTCAAAAAGAAAAAAAAATTCTCTTTGGCCGGCCACAGTGGCTAACATCTGTAATTCCAGCACATTTTGGGAAGCTGAGGTGTGTGGATCACTTGAGGTCAGAAATTCGAAACCAGCCTGGCCAACATGGCAAAACCCCTTCCATACTAAAAATACGAGAATTAGCCTGGCATGGTGGTGTGTGCCTGTAGTCCCAGCTACTCTGGAGGCTGAGGTATGCGAATCACCTGAACCCTGGAAGAGGAGGAGATTTCAGTGGGACAAGATCACACCACTGCATTCCAGTCTGGGTGATAGAGTGAGACTCTGTCTCAAAAAAATAAAAATATCTTTAAAAAGTTGTCCTTAGCACTATAAAGGATTCCCGCTCTCTCTCCCTTAATCCCTCCTCCACAAATGTTAACTAAAATAGTCACTGTTGCTGAAATAAGCTCTGCATTTTCACAGTTTCCTGTTGATCCTACCCTTCTTTTGACAAGGAATGTATTTTATCTTCTAACCTTCACTGACATTACAACTCACCATTCAAAAGCTTACTCATTCTCCATAGTTGAGGTTGAATAATCTTACCTCTGAAGAGTTCTCTGCTGCCTCCAATTAAGAATGGATTGCACCTTCAGCCGATAGAGAATTGCCATTGTCTTTATTTAGTGCTCATTTCTTCCACCTCAATTTACTCAAATTTGTGCCTACTGCAGCACCCACCACAGTCTCTAGGATCCAGTAATTGCCTGTGCATTTATTCAACAAATACTACTGAATGCAATGCACCAGGCACTGATCCAAGACAGCAAAGTCCATGTTCTCATAGAACTTACACAAGCAAGCAGAGGGTGGGATACAGACAGTAAATCAGTAAATAGGTGAATAAGTAAATGTTCAACATTGTTAAGAAATAGATATATATAAAAGAGGGCCTTGTGATTGAAAGTGACTGATATAAATAGTAGGAAACGGCACTAAATTAGTAAGTCAAGGAATTCCTCTCCCAGGAGGCAATTTCCAAATTGACACCTGAATCATGAAAAGAAACCAGTGTGGGCAGACCAATTGGAAGTACATGACAGGTGTGAGAGCAGGAGGTGAAGAGATTGGAGGCAGGAGTCACCTTCAAGTTTTGAGCCAGGAGGCCAGGGTGGTTATGGCGTGGGGGGTGGGGGAGGGGAATAGTGGTGGGGGAATAACTACTGGATGACTTTTAATGGAAACTGGCCTCCCAGTTATGATTTTGGAGGCTTCCTTTGGCAATAGAAAGAGCACAGAGACACTTTAAATTCAATCTGAAAAATATACGAAGTTTGAAGGTAACTAGAAAGCACCAATCAGTGTTTTTTTTCTATGTTGCCCCAAAAAGTTACTGCGAGGTATTTGTGGTATAACTGATTTCTTGTCTACTAGTCTTTGCCAGTTAGATTCAACTGGTATTTACTGAGCGTCTATCACAGGCCTTACATACTTGCTCATCTAACCCTCATGACTGGCTGAGATTGTCTTCTTATGCTGCGTTGGTCAGGCTGACAGGTCACCCTGCAATAACTGAACTACTTTGTGATTTCACACAACAAAGGTTTATTTTCTGCTACTGTTCCTTGCCCATCACAAGGTGGGGAGGGCTCTGCTCTACTGGTGCACCAGCCTGACGAGGCTTCTTGGGACGGTATCGTCTGCCACCTTGGTCCCCACAGCGGGGAAAGAAAAGCACTGGGGAATTATGCTTTTGTTACAGCCTCAGCGTAAAACCAATCACATACGCAGGCCTTGCCTAACTGTAGGAGCTGGAAATGTCAGGGAGTCTCATAGTCTGTGCCTCTATAACAAAAATAAAAACAAAAACCTGAGACTGGGCAGTTTATGAACAACAGAAATGTATTTACTGGGAAGTCCAAGATCAAGGTGCCAGCAGGTTTTATGTCTGGTGAGGAGGGCCTGTTCTCTGCTTCCAAATGGCTCTTTGCCTGCTGCACCTTCACAGGTAGAAAATAATAAAAGGGCAAACAGGCCTAGCTGGTTCCTTCTACCCCTTTTATAAGGTTACTGATTGCATTTCATGATGTATCACATCCTAAAGGCTCCGATTCTTAATACTATCACGTTGGTGGTCAAATTTCAACATATGAAATTTGAAAGGACACATAGATTCGAACAGTAGCAGGAAAAAAGTACTGAAAAACACTACCATTTCTGCCCTACAAACTCACTTTCAAAAAATTAATGAGACTCCTTAGGAGTTAAATGCCTTATCCAAGGTCACAAACCACAAAATTATCTCTCTCTTTCTTTTTACGTACACACATATACACATACTTGTATGTGTTTATAAAGTATATATCTCTCTATACACATATAAATGCGTATATGCATGTCTGTATACACATATGTATATATATTTCTTTATATACATACATATATATGAATGTGTGTCTATGCATATATTTACATATGTTTATATATTTTTAAGAGTTCTGGCAAGTGCCTGTATTTGTCCTATTAACAAGGGTATTACTGTGCATTGAGAGCTATCTTTAAAAACATTTACAAAAATGAGGAAAATAAAACTAAAAAATTGTTAACAGTTGCTATGTTTGGATAATGGGGTTTGGAGTGATTTTTTTTTTTTTACTTTTTAATAATTTACTGTATTGTTTTGAGTTATCCATAAGTTTACATAACACTTAGACTAAGAACAAAAACGATCATGCTATATCATTAATTTGTTTTTTAAAAGGGCCCTCTGAAGCTTACTGGCTGGTATGGTTTGGCTCTGTGTCCCCACCCAAATCTCATCTTGAATTGTTATCCCCACATGTCAAGGGAGGGACCTGTAATCCCCACATGTCAAGGGAGGGAGGTGATTGGATCATGGGGGCAGTTTCTCCCATGCTGTTCTCTTGATACTGAGTTCTCATGAGATCTGATGGTTTTATAAGTGTTTGACAGTTCTCCTTCACATGCTCTCTCTCCTGCCATCCTGTGAAGAAAGTGACTGCTTTCTCTTCCTCTATGATTGTGAGTTTCCTGAGGCCTCCCCAGCTATACAGAACTGTGAGTCAATTAAACATGTTTACTTTATAAATTACCCAATCTCAGGTATTTCTTTATAGCAGTACCATACTAATACACTGAGAATGGACTAATACACTGGCCACGAGTCACTTGTGTTTTGTGCTGAAGGAAGCTGAGAAATTGTCACTAATTATAGCTACAACACTGTATTCTCCTTTTCTTTCCAGTTAGAATAAAAATAGAGTATATAGATTAATGGCCCACCTCACTCCCACCTGCTGTTATATGATCATGAAGATTTTCCATTTCCTTGACCTGCTTTATTTGTTTCAGAGTATATTCATTGCCATTGCATTATATTCTGATTAGTGTTGGTCTCCCCATGGGAGAGTAAGCTTCACAAGAGCAGTTTTCTGCCTTTTATTTTCTATGGTATTCTCTACACCTAAAATAATTTCTTGCACAGTGGAGATGTTTAGTTTGTTTAACTGTTAGATGTATAATAGGTGGTATAAATATATTATGAATTTAATTCTTCAAATTACTCTTCCAATTAGCTACAGTTTACAGATGAAGAAATTGAGGGTCAGAAAGAATAATTGACATGTCAGTGTTGCAGCTATACTAGACGGTGAAGTCCCCAATATTTCTGCCAGTCTACTTTCTTCTCTATTTGTACAGATGCTTATTTTCTTCTTTATCTCTAAATCTGTCTGTCGTTAACCATCCCATCTTCCGACACTGTTAGGGATTACGCCATGACTTGCTCTATCCAGACTCCCTTTGCACATGGGCTGGAGTTCTGCCCCCAGACCTCCTTCAGTGACTATGACTGTGCTGCCTGGTGACATGCTGCCTCTCCCTGTTACGATCTCTCCACACAGACTCTCCTTCTACCCTCCTGCCTCATGTTATCTCATTTTGGTCCCAACTAACATCATCCTCTTACCTATCCAGAATCATTTTGTGCACTCATAGCAAAGTTAAAGACTTCTGATTCCTCTTAATCGAGATCGGACATTGCTGAGCTATTCAAAATAATGGCTAAGGAGGGAAGTCATAAAACATGGTATACACATGCATGCATGTGTGCAGTTAGCATTTTAAGTACACATTTGTCTGCCAGTCTTTTAGAAGGTAAAGGTCATTTCTTTGAGCCAAGATGTTGTGGTTGGTGTTCTGTTAATTTTATCTTAAATAAAATCCCACAATAAATCATTTTCAATTTTTATTACTTTCAAGTGGAATAATATATTTTACATGATGGCAAATGAATCTGAAGGTAGCTCATCTTGATTCTCATGATTATCTTCCAAACTTTAGTTAACTCGCTCTTACCACATTCAACAGGGATGTTTTTAGTCATCTATAACAATAGTTTCAACTGAATTTTCAAATACATAAAAAACTTTCTTCTTACATTCATACGCCACTATTTAAGATAATATTTTTTAAATTACATAACAACACAGGAAGTGCAATTGTCCTAACAGTTTAGAAAACAAACACATATAACTTTGGAGCAAAATAATCATACTTTGGAGCAAAAATAAGATGGTGCATGAGTCAATTGTCTAAATTCTCTGAGCAATTATTGTGCCATGGATATTAATAATACATTTTACAAAAGATGTCAGAACCTTAAAAGTTTCTACTTTTATTATTGTGTTATATCTACTATTATTGTGCCATGGATGTTAATAATACATTTTACAAAAGATATCAGAACGTTGAAAGTTTCTACTCTACTGAGTCTTGCCTGCCTAACTGTGTCTCCTTCCAAGCCCTGTTGATCGGTCTTCTCCCCACTGTTCCAAGCGCATGCACCTCTGTTAAAATGTGTAATGTAGGCTGGGTAAGGTGGTTGACGCCTGTAATCCCAGCACTTTGGGAGGCCAAGGCGGGTGAATCACAAGGTCAGGAGTTTGAGACCAGCCTGACCAACATGATGAAACCCCTTCTCTACTAAAAAAAAAAAAAAAATACAAAAATTAGCCAGGCATGGTGGTGCACACCTGTAATCCAAGCTACTCAAGAGGCTGAGGCAGGAGAATTGCTTGAACTCAGGAAGCAGAGTTTGCAGTGAGCCGAAATTGTGTCACTGCACTTTAGACTGGGTGACAGAGCGAGACTCCATTTCAAAAACAAGTAAATAAAATGAAATGTCTACTGTCAAGGTCCACTTCTCTGGGGAGCCCTAACTCCTTACAGATAAAGCAAGATATCACATCCCCACAGTCCTGCTGGACTCTGACTTTCCAGAAAGCTCACAGCAGGTTTTTTTTTTTTTTGTCTTTTTAAAAAAACCATTTGAAATGTACAAAGGCTGTTGCACATTGACTCCAATCATAGTTAAGAGTGCTGAACCTGGAGGAGAGAAAGCACATTTAATTCAGATAAAATCATGGCTCATTTTCCTACCCCCATCCAATCAGACAATTACAGCACGGGGCCAAAATTTTCTCCCACATTTTACACATAGAACATAATTCCTCCACCAGCTGCTCACCAACATTTTGTTGTCTCCTCAACAGACAACAAAATGACAAAACAGATCAGCGGAGGGTGATCTGCCAGCATCACCAATGAGATGCAACTCCCCTCCAACCAGCCTGTCATTAGGAAACCATTTTCTGTTTCTAAAATAAACCCTCTGAAATCATTGCCTTCCTACATCTGTGCTTCTACCTAGGAGAGAGAGACGTTATCCTAACTCACAACAGGTGCTGCGATATGTCAGCGGAGAAAGAGGAAGAGCTATGCATAGTAACGAGAGGCAGGGGGGCAGTTACTCAGGCTTCGAGATGGGTTATTTTTGCTCATCATATGTACAGCATTAAGGAAATTTAGAAATTTGGCATTAAGAGTGCGTAAAAATAGGCTGGGTGTGGTGGCTTGTGCCTGTAATCCCAGCACTTTGGGAGGCCAAGACAGACGAATCACAAGGTCAGGAGTTTGAAACCAGCCTTGCCAAAATGGTGAAACCCCATCTCTACTAAAAATACAAAAATTTGCCAGGCGCGATGGTACATGTCTGTAATCCCAGCTACTCAGGAGGCTGAGGCAGGAGAATCATTTGAACCCAGGAGGCAGAGGTTGCAGTGAGCTGAGATCTCACCACTGCACTCCATCCTTGGTGACAGAGCAAGACTTGGTCTCAAAAAAAAAAAAAAAAGAAAAAGAAATGTGTAAAAATAGGATCCCTGGAAATCTACCTTTTGTCACATCAGCTCCCTACTTTTTCTTTTTATGTCACTCATTTTCCTTTTATGTCATTCATTTTCCTTCTGATCTTACTACACTCTCTATCCACATCATTTTTTTCCCATTTCCTCTCCACTAATACTCATTAAGAATCTATTAAGTATAAACGTACTAAATGCTTTATATGTGGGAAAAGAGGCTAGAAGAATATTTCAAACTCAAACTGGCAATAGCTGCTTCTTCCTTACAGGCAGATGGCATCATAGTCAGAACACAAACTTTAGCTCCCCCTTCCTTGGTAGACAGAGGGGCAGAGAGAAGGGAAGAACATGTGAAAAGTCAGATAGTTCCACTTTGTCTCTGAGGAAAAAGCACATGATTACATACCAGAGCACATTAAGCAATCTTCATATAAGCAAAAACAGAGTGGAGAACTATACTGATTTATTGGAAAAAAAAAAAAAAGCACACACCACAGCTACCACCAACAAAACCCAAAACCCTAAAACAAAATCAAGAGGAATTAAGCTTTCAGAAAACACTAGGTGCTAGAAGGGTCGGCACCTGACAACAAAGGTCTACAGCTTTCCACAGACAGTAGGCAAAAATACAAGGTTCTGTGTAACTTTCCAGAGCTGTTACAAAAGTTCAGTAAAATTGGTGACATACCCACAAGTCATGATGAGTAACAATTTGGAGGCAGAATTCAAAGGAAAGGAATTTAAACATGGAGGAATGTGTCAACATCAAGAGATGATAAGATCATGGGTTAGGATAACTCATTCAGTGGGGCTTCAGGAACAAAGGTAACCACCGAGCACTTACATCCCCAACTTCACTGCAACCGGTGAAAGTTTCAGAATGGCTGAATTGTGTACAGGTAGATGTTTCACTGTCCATGGCATAGAGTTCAAGCAGATTTCATTAGAAAATTAAAAATTGGACACTCCAGCTGATATCAAAGCATATTCATGAATGGCCCAGATGGTATTAGCATTTCCATTTGACAGGCGATGAAGTTGAGACATAAGAGAAGTTATATTATTTGTTCAAGGTTATACAATTAAAAGCAAAGCTATAAGGAAGTCAGCTATTGTTTTTCTACTAGGCTAAGGTGTGTAATGGATACCTAAATATCAAAAATTTTGTAGATTCTTTAATGTTTATAATGCTTATTACACCATAGGACTAGTTTCATTTTACTGATGAAGAAAAACAAGATATTATGTGTGGTTAAGCAGTTTTTGCTAGATGCCGTATTTTGACATGATTTTAATCCATTTTTTTCTCATTGCCAAGCTGTGCATGAGATTGAGACTTTCCTTGAGATTAGGATGCCTACTGTTCTATTCTGGTCATTTGGGGCCATGATTTAAGGATAGAAGCCTTTTAAGGGAGTTATCCAGTTTTTGGAAAAAAAAAGTAAGGGGCAGGAAAAATGAGCTCTATTCTCAGAGAGAGAGGAAGAAAAATCAAGAGTCCAAGTTATTGTCACAGATCATCTTCTAAACAAGTCAAGAATGTCAGAAAGAAATGCATGATGAAAAGCACTTTGAAGTTTTCTGAAATCCCATTGCTCTTATAAAACTATAAAGTCTATGTGCTTACCTGCATAACTAAGAATATTTGTAAGAAAGTGAAAATGGTCCATGGCCTTGTTTTAAGGAGCAATGAGAAATTTTGAATCTTTTCAACCTTACTTCATCAACCAAGTAGGCTTGGGGGATTAAAAAAACACACGGATGAATGGGCAGTGACAACTTCAAAGAGCTAAGAAGAACAAGTTACACCTTGGAAATTGTATCACAGGAAAAGGATGACATGGTCTTGAGATGGTGACCCTGAGGTTTAAGGAAGGAGTATATATGATTCCTGATATGAGTGTCTATTCTCTTCTCCCAGTTTTTCTGTAAGTCAATATGGATAACCAAATGTATAAGAATATATTATCCTCATAAGTGACAGGGGAGTTCCTCTTGAAAGTAGCTATGGTGACCACTATACCAATGTCACACAAGGTCCTCTTGAAAAAGAATATTTTTATTAAGAAAATGAGTAGATGGTCAACCATTTAGATATGAATATGCATACTCAAGTGTAGAATCTGGAAAGAGACTTCAGAGAACCAAAGAAAGCAAAATTGTTGTGCATAAGAAAATGAAAAAGATTTGAAATATTGTTGGATTCCCAGAGGAAATGGTTGCAGAAAGAAGCAGAAAGACTTCTAGGGATGGGTTGCACTATTGAGAGGCATACCTCAGCTATGGCAATTCATTGATTGTGGAGACGCAGAAAGAATGTCTAAGAAGAATCAGCCCTAAAACTCAGCATCCACTGTGAAGCTGGCTTGTGAATACCTCTCTCTGGACAAATTTTCAGTAAAGCTAACTACACACCCAAAGGCCTTGTGAGAGCCACTTTAGTTGCTTTTGTTGGTACTAAAATCCAGAAGCACATTTGCATTCTCTATTTAGAAAAATTAATATAGAGCAGGAAAAGCACATGCAAGGTGATGAGAAAACATACTAGCAAAAGCCTCCAGGAACAGTATAAATTCAAGGAGTATATAAACTTGAGAAACGTAGCACTCTAAGAATTAACAGGTATCTTGTTGGTAGGAGGGGTGCTGGACTTTGCATAAGTCATATAATGAAGTTTGAGGCTTTTTTAAATCCAAAGAGGTCAGGTCACTGATGCTACAATCATATTTATTTGAAACATGATGATTAAAACAAACGAACCAAAAACCTAGGTTAAATGAACAAAAAATTATATTATTAAAATACATTATAGCATATTCGTAGGAAACGTTCCAATAAAAATACAGGAGAGACCTTATCATGGTCTTCTCCAAGTCTTAAATCAGGCTTCTATGACAGAATATCACAGACTAGGTGGTTTAAGACATTTATTTCTCACAGTTCTGGAAACGAAGTCCAAGATTAGAGTGCCGGCATGATCGGGTTCTTGGCGAAGACCTGCTCCCTGCACAGGGCCTCATACAGCTTCTCTTTCGTTTCTACAGGAAAAGAGAAAGAAAGATATGTTGCCTCTTTCTTTTTTTATAAGGATGCTAATCCCATCATGGTGGCCTCACCTCCATTACATTACCTAGCCTTAATTGCCTGTTAGAAGCCCCCATCTCTGAATACAATTATATTGGAGATTAAGGTGTGAACCTCAAATATCTGAGATAGGTCTCAGTCAATTTAGGAGGTTTACTTTGCCAAGGTTAAGGACGCATTCATAACACAGCCTCAGGAGGTCCTGAGGACATGTGCCCAAAGTGGTCGGGATACAGATTGCTTTTATGCATTTTAGGGAGACATGAGACATCAATTAATATGTGTAAGATGAACATTGGTTCAGTCTGATAAGGCAGGAAAATTCAAAGTGTGGGCTTCAGGTTAGAAGTAGGTAAAAGACAAAAGGTTACATTCTTTTGAGTCCTTGATCAGTTGCCCACTGAATACACAATTTAGTCTGGCTCAGTGATTCTGCATTTTTACATAAACAATAGGGCAGAAGAAGCAATCAAATACGCATTTGCCTTTGGTGAGTTCTGTGTGTCCTTTGTCCACAAGGAATTTTCTTCTGGGCAAATTGTAAGGGAGGTATGTAGCTTCTTACCTTTGCAGCTACTTTATTTAGGAATAAAATGGGAGGCAGGTTTGCCCTAAGCAGATCCCAGGTTGACTTTCCCTATTGACTTAGTGATTTGGAGATTCCAAGATTTATTTTCCTTTCACCATGGTTTTGACATATGCATTTTTGGTGGACATAAACATTTAGTCCACAGCATTGCCTTGGCTCACAGCCCACCAGAAGCGATGACCAGTCTTGTCGGCGGATCATGTGCAGTCCTGCCTTGACTGCTCTGGGTATGCTCCTGGCTTCACTGTACCGTGACATCTGCATATTCAGCAAGAACAAGCTCCCATCATCACCATCCTTGAACATTTGGGCCAAGTGGGAAGGGCCTTGAACTAAATAAACATGTGTATGTTGAGCTAGAACAGAGTTTACAGAGCCCCTAAGATATCGTTATAAAAGTATATTTGTGAACTTACTAAAAATAATTCTTTTATGTAGACAGCCTTGAAAGAATTTCATTTTATTCTTCTTTTGTTTACTCTGGATTATTTAATCTTTCTAATAATTATTTACTACTGCATTTTTGAAAGTATAAGCATGTGTTATTTTCAGTGTAATTATTATATAGTTGCAATGTACTATTGAAGGATCATTAAACTCTGGAGGAGACTAGGACCATGGTGAAAGTGGTCTAATGATGTCAGTGCAGGCGTCCCTACTGCCTGCCTGTCACCATTGGCATCTGTCAAATGGAGCCAAGTATACAAACACTTCTTAAAACACTGTTATTCCGAGACAAATAAATCTGCTGCCAGGAAATCACAGTTGCATTTCCATTTCCACAAAGAGAAAAGAAATTTTATGCTGAAATATTCAGGCTAGGCATACCAAAGGAAGCCCAGTGAACTAATTATGCGCCATTCCCCATGATACAATACAACACAAATCCTCAGAAATTTACAGGTTTCAGCAATACTAGTGAGTTATATGGTCACTTCAACTTACAGAAACAAATAGTTTCGTTTCAATGTCTATATTGCCACACTCTTCATCATATAGCTGGCTAGTTTAGCTATAAATTTGACAGTCACTACATTTCTAAAGATCATATGGGTTTCCAAGATTTGTTCTGAAAACAACTTCAACAATTCTTTTTTTTTTTTTTCCTATTCAGGTAGTGTCAAAGGTGTTATTCATTCTGCAGGAAATGGAGACCAAAACAAAAATAAATAACCGAGGACTCATCAGCATATTCACTCATCCATCCATCCATTGAGGGATATTTCTGAATATAAATACTATATCTTTCATTTGTTAAAGACTTACTGCACTTTAAGTAGACCATCTAAAACTGGCTTGTGTATTCGTATAATATGGGAGTGATAACTCTTATGTCTCAGAATATTGGAAAAATTAAATGAAGTCATATATACTCAGTGCCTCTAAGAATTTCTTTTTTTTCATTTGGGGAACAGAGTATAGAAATGGTGATTCAGATGCCAAAATATTGAAATTTTAGAGTACTTCCTTTGACTATTTCTGTGACATACAGGACATGTGTAGGGAATTGTGACTGTTAAGGCAAATACAAAATGGACTATCCCTAAGATTCAGGAATGTCTGCAATACAATGTCCCTATAGTTTGCTTGGTTGTATTGACAATATTCTCTCTCTCACTTTTTTTTCAAACAGAGTTTTACTCTTCTTGCCCAGGCTGGAGTTCAATGGCTCAATCTCAGCTCACTGCAACCTCTGACTCCCAGGTTCAAGTGATTCTCCTCCCTCTGCCTCCCAAGTAGCTGGTATTACAGGCGCCTGCCACCACTCCTGGTGAATTTTTTTGTATTTAGTATAGACAGGGTTTCATCATGTTGGTCAGGCTGATCTTGAACTCCTGACCTCAGATGGTCCACCCACCTCAGCTTCCCAAAGTGCTGGGATTACAGGTGTGAGCCACTGCACCTGGCTGAGAATATTCTCTTTATATGTATTTTTCTGCATTTAAGAAATTGTACTAAGTCATTTCAACTCTTTGCAGGCTTCCCCACCCCACGGAGAGTTGAGCCAAGTATTTTCTCAATCGCTAGAACTAATACTTCATTGAACCTTGAGAAGGTATTTTGCTTCACTCAGTGACCCACAAAACATAGTTATATCTGGGATTTCATCACATTACCCACATCCCAATATTTATCAGATTACAGGAGATTTTCTGTTTCCATCTTTAAAGTGCTCTAAGGAGACAGCTCAGATCCCTGTTCCAAAGCAAGCTAAAGTCCTCTATCTGTGTTAATGCCCTATGGTCCCCTCTTCCCACCACCTGGGTTCTGCTATTCATGCTTTTGTTGAATGAATGATTCCCAAGTAACGTGCCAAGTTAAATAAGTACCAACTCTACTTAGTACTATTTAAGTCCAAGAGGATATACTGGGTGGCTTTCTGACCAGTATTGGATTTCCACAGAAACCATGAGGAAGCTGTTGTGACTATGGTAGAGCCAAGCCTCAAACTCTTCAATAGTGCAGTGAAATCTAGCCAAGCTGCAGAGTCTGGAGACTGCATTCTGTGTGCCAGGGGCCACCTGTGATATAAATTGCATGGAGTCCTTGTCCCCTCCCTGTTTTGAGCCTGCTGGGCTCAGATACTGCCCCATTATCTCCGCAGCTTCTCTGCCTCCACAACAATAAGAAAGAAGAAACTCCTGAGCTTCTTCTCACTCCTGCCACCACCTTTGTTAACAAAAGCCACCATGTCTGTTAAGGTTAAAAATGGTTTTATATTTGCCCCAGAAAATTATGTTATTTGCTGTTGTTCTTTTCTGTTGAATATTTTCGTAGATGTTTTTCAATGTTCAATGCAGTGGTAGACAAAGAAGTAGGACATGTATTCAACATTCATTTCACCATTTCTGCATTTTTCTTTCAAAATGTTGTGGGTTTTCTTTTTCTATTTCAATTTTGTAACGAATATTGGTTGTTAGCTTCTATCTTGACAGTAGTTGCGATGGTTAATTTTACATGTCAACTTGGCTGGACCATAGCACCCAGGTATTTGTTCAGAAAGAACTCTGGATTTGAAGGGGTTTTGGGATGAGTTTCTGAGAGGGTATTTTTGAATGAGATTAACATTTAAATTGGGGGACTTTAAGTATAGCAGATTACCCTTCATAATGTTGGTGTGCATTATTCAATTAGTTGAAGTCCTGAATGGAAAAAAAATACTGACTTTCCCTGAGCAAGAAGAAATTCTTCCAGCAAACATTCTTCCAAGTTGAACTGCAACCTCAGCTCTTCCTGGGTCTTCAGCCTACCAGCCCACCCTACAGATTTTGGACTTGTCAGCTTCCATCATTTTGTGAGTCAATTCTTAATATGAAGATCTTACTTTCTATATATACATCTTGTCAGTTCTCTTTCTCTGGAAAACCCTGACTATTATGCTGTGCTGGTCAAGTTGAAGGCAGAATGTTACATATTAATTGATTCTAGAGTCAGCATGCAGCAATGGTAATGCACTTGGACAATTCCATAATCATGAAAATATGTCGGGCACAAACAAACACATTTTGGAACCAGAGAGGCAGGTTCAGAACTTGTCCTGCCACTTGATCTGCTATAAGTTGTGACCTTAAGCTGTCTAGTCTCTTCAGGGCTCAGTCTCCACATTTGTAAAATGGGGATGATAAGTGTGTTAGGGTGTTTCTGCATCAATATAAAGAAATATCTGAGATGTGGTAACTTATAAAGAAAAAAGGTTTAATTGACTCACAGTTCTGTAGTCTGTGCTGCCAGCATCTGCTTCTGGTGAGGGCCTCAAAAAGATTCCAATCACCATGGAAAAGTTAGGGGAGCCAGTGAATCACATGAGAGTGGGGACAAGAGAGAGAGCGAGGGTGGAGGGAGGTACCACACTCTGTTAAACAACTAGATCTCACAGGAACTCAGAACAAGGACTCTCATCAACAAGGGGATGGTGCTAAGCCATTCATGATGGAGTTATCCCCATGGTCAAAACACCTCCTCTCAGATCCCACCTCCAAAATTGGAAATTAAATTTCAATATGAGATATGAAGGGGGAAAAATGTCCAAACCATATAGCAGCTCACATCAATTGGGTTGTGATGAAAATGAAATGAATTAATAAATATGACACCCTGTAACAGTGCCTGGCACCTAGTAAGCTCTCAGTAAATGCAAGCCATGTACAAAAAGATTGTTGTAAGAAACAGAAAAATCTCTCATCTACTGGATGCTTGCTGAATATCTGGCACTCTGCTAAGTGCTATGTATATATTTACTCATTTTATCTTCATAGCCATTTTTTGTTTTAATGTTGTCACTGAGAGAGATGAAATAATCGGCCCTCAATTGTACAATTAATAAGGGATAGAGCTCAATGCCAAACCATTTCCATCTTCCTCCAGATACCATATACTTTTATGACACAGTGCCTGAGCTACACGTGTAAAATGCTTAGCCCAACACAAAGCATACAGCAGGTACTCAATAAATGTAAGCATTGGTATAATAATTAGTGGTCTAAGGATTCTTTTTTATTTCTCCTGAGAAAAGCTATCTCTAAATTATGATAAACTATTTGCTTTCTTAAGAAGAAATAACATGTGGTTTGACCAAAGTTTATTGCTATTATTATTAGCATTGTTAAATATGTTTCATATCAGAAAAAATTTACCAAGTTATAAAAATTAAAACATTCTTTTTAGGAAACAAGAACAAAAGAAAATATAAAATTCATCAAGAATAAATCAGTTTAACATGATTTATGCAATTGGCTTTATAATCTTAAAAATTTGAAATACAATTACAAAAAATTAAAGATGATTTTGCTCACTGTAAATCAGAAAGTACATATTATCATCAACCCTGTAAAGACCCTTGCCTGAGTAGAATAAAGGAGGCAGATGAACCAAAACAAAGTTGTTCACTTTGCAAGCTATTTGTAAACTCACTGAACCTTTGCCAAAAAGAAGATCACTGATTTCACTGGTTCAGTAAATAGTTGCTTGTGGTAATCGGGAGTGATATTCCTGTGGCAGTTTTCAGCATGTTATTGATCCTCTTCCTAACGAGAAGTAGATATTTGTGTTCATTCCTGTTATCTGGGGCAAGTTTAGTGACTAACACACCATCAACAGAACGCAGTAGAAATGGCACTGTGTGACTTTAAAGACTAGGTCATAAAAGTAATGCAGCCTCTGTATGGTTCACTGAAACGCTTGCTTTTGAGGCCCAAAGCCACCACGTAAGGAGACTTACAACTCCGAAACTACCATGCGCCCAACAGACCTGGGCCACATGGAAAGGCTGAAACGAAGGTCATCCACCCCACTGAGGTCTCAGCTACCAGTACAACCCCAGCCACCAGTCGTACTGGCTATTTCCTGCCTATATTCGTGATCCATGGAATTATAGAACATATTAAATGACTGATTTTAGCTGCTTAGTTTTGGAGTAATTTGTTACACAGGAGTAAATAACTGGATACCACATTTTAAAGTCCAAGAGATCACAGGCAATGGAGGCAGAATAAGGTGAAGAGAAAGGTGAAGTGGAAGTAAGGATGCTCAGAAGAGAGTGCCATGGAATCATGCTGCACTGCCCACTCCCAACTACTGTGAAGCAGCTGTGACGAATGTACTCCTTGTAAGATGCGGAAGCTGTGGGTGGAGGCTGGACCTGGCTGCTGCAGGTTGAATAGGAAAGAAAGAAAAAGGGCCTTCCGGTTACGGACTGATTGCTGTGCCCCACTCCCAAATCTATATGTTGAATTCCTAACCCCTACTGTGATGATATAAAGTGATATAAAGAGGTATGGACTTTGGAAAGTCATTGATTTTAGAGTGGGGCCCTCATAATGGGATTAGTGTTCTTAAAATACACTAGAACACACATTTGCTCACACACTCTTTGTCTCTTATGCACACAAGAAAAGGTCATTGAGCACACAATGAGAGCCAGTCATCTACAACCCAAAAGAGACCCAGCACCAGAACTTGAATTGAGCTGCTCTTCCTAGAATGCAAAACTTTGAGAAATAAATGTCTAGTAATTAAACCACTCTGTCTGCGGTAATAGTAACCCAACCAGACTAAGGACAAGATTGTATCTGAGACCAGATCCGTGTGACTCCAGCATTTTGCTCTGTCCACTGCTGCACAGAAATGCTTTCCAGAATGGGAGATCCAACACTGGGATTCATGGCCTAATCCTAACTCAGATTAGAGCTGTGACATATTGGGCAAGAGTCTTTGTCTTCTGATCCCAAAAATACATCAAATAGTCTCTAGAAAGAATGATTTCTTCTCCACCAGAGAATGATTTTGAGAATCAAGTTGGATGAGGTCTTGGGCAAAGGAATAAAAGCTTTAAAAAAAATAGTACTTTTCTTAACTCATTAGATGGGACCTCTGATATGACCTATATTCATTTTGTAGTAAAGTTTGACCTGAACCCCCTAAAGGAAGTAGGTTTTAGGTATTGAGTGTAGCATAAATTCTCATGGGTTTCACTACAGACAATGTGTTTATGTGGTGTTGTCCCAGCCCACACTAGCAGAGCTGTATAATACTTGGTACTATGAAATCTGGAAAATTCCAATGTACATTTGGCTCCTCAAGCTTCAGATAAGAGATTGTGGAAAACTACTGCATTCACAGATACACCATTTCCTTCCCCTTCTCAGCCATGCTGCCACATGTCACTAAATATGATTGTGTATTTCTCCATATTACTTAAACTTTATTTTACTGCAACATTTAACCAGATGTTTAAAAGGGGCATATAACAGCATGCAAAGACCTCAGACAGATTTCGGTTCAAAATTTTGCTCTGCTTCATGTCCCTGAGTGAGAGTATTTAGCATTTCTAAACTTGTTTCTCTAGCTTTTAAATGCCGGTGGTGATATATCTCTCATAAGGATCAAATGGAGTCTTAACATGGCGCCGGGCACTTTAACTACCTTCAGTAGTAGACATTACTTTAATTAAATGCACATGTTGATATTATGTTTGATAAGAAGCCTTGCTGCCACAAGCTGTCTGTGGCAATCATGACTATTGCCCATGAAGCCAATTTGCATATCTTCCTCATTAAGTTCCTCAGTGTGGCTGGAAATTTGACAGCCTTGATATTTGAACTTCTTAAACAGTAGGTTTAGAACTGCCAGTGATTTTCCAGAATTGTGTCAAACATCAAGCATTACTGCGGTAGGAGTTTTCCCCAACGGTCTGTGATGAGAGGGAAGTGGTCTCCTCTGGATATAACGATTCATGGGGGCAGATGTTGGGCTAAATGACTCAGAGAGGTAAAATCAGGACTTCTCTTCAAGGAAATGTCAGCTGTGATGTATCTCCTGAGCAAGGGGGCCATTTAATATCCCAGAGCTCACAGCAGCAGAGCTGGAGCATCAGGCTGGGTTTAGGAGATCTTCCCTCCTTCTTTTTTAAATGGACCCTTATTACAGAGGCAGAAGGACGATTAACCTAGGACCCAGAGACTGCTACCATAAATTCACAATAAAATCCCGTTGACATTGGTTGACTGTCAGGGATATAAAACTGTCAGTGCCCACGTTTTCAATTACACAGGACAATTACTCTGTGCATGTCAGTACATGCACACCATAGCCATAGTGTGGGATTCATCCCATTCTAACACATGTGTAGGAATAGTGGCAATCTGTCTTCACACAATGTGCTGGGGGATTGTAAATGTCCAAGCATGATCCAAACTGCTCTTGCGCACTAATTCTAGGAAAGGAAAAGATATGCGCTGGTTAGTTTCAGTGATGTTCTTGGCCTTCCGCCCAGAGAGTATGCCACAGTGCATTAGAATGACCATTTTACTTATTGATCTCCTCCACTAGCCCTTTGAAGGCTGGAGCCATGTCTATTATTATTATCACTTTTGGTCTTCAGAATCTGCAATAGCACCATCTGTAGAGATGGTACTCCATAAATATAACAACTGCAGTCCATGGCTCACAGTACCGAGCTCAGTACTTAAGACAATTTATACTGAGTGTGCATGTATAACTACAGCACCTCTGTCCTTCAGAAACTTACCTGTAGCTACTTTAGGTGGATTGCTCTGAATTGTTCTGTCTGTGCCCAGAGCCAAATTATCTGACTGTGGTTGAACCAGACACCAGCATTGAAGGTGGGTTTTTACCAACTTGCTTGGTCACTTGACAAAAACTTCAAACTACACTCTGCCTGTCTAATCTAAATCCCTCCCTCTCCAGGCTGTCAAATATACCTCCAGTGTATGATCTTTCTAACATAGACATGTGTCTGGCTAAGAATGCTACACAAAATGTTGATTTCCCAAACAACAGATGGAAGATTTTTATCTTAGCATTTTGGACCAATTATCTCATTCTTTCATTGACTTCAGATGTGTTTTCTGATATGAACACATTGAGCAAGACAGAGATGTAGCTTTACTAAAGCTGTGCTATCTGTCAGATTTGGGCAGTTAGGTCTTGGTTTGACTGTAAGCTCTGCTACAGTCTTCCCAAGTCTTACTCTTGGCAAGATTAGAAAATCTTCATGACTTTTATTTCTTTATCTGTAAATGCTACCTGCAAAGTTGTGGTGAGGATTAAATGAGATGCTGAATGGAAAGTGTCTGATGGATCATGATGTAAAATAAATACTAGTTCTCTTTCTATAAGCAGAACTGTTCTTTGATTCCATAAGAAATGCCTTTCTCTATGATCTCTTACCATTTAAGTCTTATCATTCTTCAGTAAAAGACTGGACATACAGGTATTTGTAGTTTGCAAAGTGTTTTTTGTGTATGTGAGGCCATGGTTCATACCCATGGTGTGAGATAGATGAAGGAAGCATTGACTTCCCCTTACAAAAAAGAAACACAGCAACGTTGAACACAGAGAAGATGCAAACTTTGCAGAGTGACAAGAGTACTAAGACTCAGAACTAGATGCCATGTCAAGTGCTAATGAATCAAAATCCCTCAAGGCTCAGCATTTTAGTGCAATGTCCCCATTTAGACTGCCTGAGTTGTCCTCTTTGCTGTCTTTTCACATCCCTTATCAGGGTCTCTCTTCTCATTGTACCCAACTCGTGACCTGCATCCCCATTGCTATAGGGATGGATTTTCTCAAATCTGTTTAGTCTCTTCTTACAGCTAGATTCAGCTGCATTAGCTGCCAATTCTCCATAATTTTTATTTTTATGGGAGACTTTGAAAGATCTATCATGTCAAACTCCAATGTCAGAGAATGTAGTCTTCCATAGTGATAAGATGGGCAGTGGAGAAAAGTTAGTGATGGGGAGAAGGTATCAGATGTCATGGCAATTGAAGGGCTTCGCTGGCTGGTCAGACAAAAAGCACCCACCCTGCTCCCTTTTAAAGATTTCTTTCCTTTTTCAGGCATGCTTACCACACTGATCAATTCCTGTAGCATTTACACAATTGCAAATCAAGTTTTTACATATTTTGAGCATGAGTCCTCATTATACACATTTTAAAAACTTTTGAATTGTATATTCATGCTAAAAGACTAATATATTTTGTACATTAAAAAAAGACATTAAAAGGAGGTGATAAAGATGACATAAGAATATGTTGAAATGACTTGCTATTTGTGATGGCATTATAGCAACCATATAAAACTTGGACTTCTTACATAATTTTTCTATTCCTCATTACTAAAGTGAGATTATAATGTGTAGTAACTATATGTATTCATTTTATAGGATATGTGCATTTTTCATGGGATATCTGTAGCCAATAAATACATATAATTTTATAGGTATAATAAAACATACGCAATAATATACGTATGATAACGTGTACCTTGCTAGTGTTCACCTTGCATTTTACCTTAACTGTGCCTTATGTTGCATGATATTAGCTCATGGTGATGCAAGGGACATGGATCAACATTTTAAATGTTCTTCCAGATAATTTTGTTTGTTTTCATCTTACCTTGTACCAGAACTCTTTGGAACATTATTTGAATTCATTAATGTGGCTTCTGGGGATGACTTGAGTCTTAGAAAATTGTCAGTTCTACCATTTTCTTATTCACATATTCTTGTGCTGTTCTCATTGCCTTCAGTCATTTCATCCTACAAACACTGTGAAACCACTTGTTTACACTCTGGGCATTACCGTAGTTGACATGACATCACACAACCCATAAATGTAATTAACCAGAAACACATAAACTGCAGCTCATTACAATATGAATGATACAGGTCCCTGGCTTCCCCTTCAATATCTGTGCTCTCCATTAAAAATTAAAAAATAATATTTAAAAAAACAGAAGTTTTAGCTAATTGGGAAGATTACATACTATCCTGATCTCCTTTGCTGCTAATTTAATTATTTGACTAGGTTCTGGATAATGACGTGAATAAATTGATGGGTGTGACCTAAACAGAAAAATAGTATGTACTTCTCATTATTTTTCGACATTTTGCAAAAGTTGCAGCTTCCATCCTTTTTCGCAATAGGGAATACTTATGCTCAGAATGGCTGAACGACACTATTGTAAGTGTGTGAGTGTTCCACACCACAGTTACTGTTTGATCCCTGGGCTGCTCACATCCATGCTGTTAGGGCACCTGGAAATAAACCTTTTATTTTGTTACTCATTGATATTTTTGTTTTTTTTATAGCAACAAAATGAATACCCTAACTAATACAATACGCTAAAAGTTAATACATTTGGCGGGGTGTGGTGGCTCACGCCTGTAATCCCAGCACTTTGGGAGGTTGAGGCCGGTGGATCACGAGGTCAAGAGATGGAGACCATCCTAGCCAACATGGTGAAAGCCTGTCTCTACTAAAAATACAAAAATTAGCTGAGTGTGGTGGTGTGAGCCTGTAGTCCCAGGTTCTCAGGAGGCTGAAGCAGAAGAATTGCTTGAACCCATGAAGTAGATATTGCTGTGAGCACAGATTGCCACTGCACTCCAGCCTGGTGACAAAGTGAGAATCCATTTCAAAAATAAATAAATAAATAAAAAGTTAAAAAATAAAAGTTAATGCATTGATATGGATGCCTATCATTCCCCCTGTGCTGAATGAGTCCCAGTGGCCCCCTCCAGACCCTAGGATGCCTGGTTAACCATATCAGTAATAGTCACACAGCTTAAATTCCTTCTTACTTTTTAGATTAAAAATAAAACAGGATATCTTGTGGGGTTTTTTTTGCTTGCCCCCTACAGAACACTAGACATTTGAATAATTGTCTGTGTTACCATTAATTTTTTCCCATTTTTCTTCTATATACTCTTCTTATCAACCTTGAGCATCATTTTTTAAAGCAAGGAATAGCTTTGTCTGCAACCTTTTTGAAGGCAAGAGAATTCTGTATGTGTAACCATTTCTGTGTATCAAAATATGGTCCCTGGAATTAGCATCACCTGCGAATTTGTTAGAAATGCAATTTATTGATCTCTACCCCAGAATTGTCCAATCAAAAATTCTAGGATGGGCCCCAGCAATAGGTACATTTTTTTCAAGTCCTCCAGGGGACTCTAGGGCCAGCCTAAATACAAGAATCACTACTGTGATAGTTTTCTCTTAAACCTGAAGTGCTGAAGGAGGAGCTATAATTAAATAATAAAAGGTAGTGAAGTGATGAGGGGGATTTAAAATGATGTTAGGCAGGAAGTGCTGTGGGACTCTCCAAAGAAAAGGTTTTAGAATGTCCCCAGTGAAGGACAGAATGTTTCCACCAAAAAAATTTAACAGCCTGTGATAGAGAGCTAGCTGATCCTGGCAGCTGATAGGGAGAAGTTCTTCCCTAAGTACTTACTGAGAGTACTACTGAGATGGCAGAAGTGTGCAGGCAGCTCACCAGGCTGGGGCTGCTGTTGGACTCCAGAAGGAAGAAGTCTGTGTGGGATTAACTCTCAAGAGAGTACACGGTAGCATAGGAATGATCAAAACTAAGATAGTGGCTCCCAAAGGGTGAAATACTAGCATAAAAGGATACAAATAGGTTTTATGAGAAAAACATCTATGAGCAAATCAATTTGGGCCCAACAGTTAACGCTGTCTCTACTGCAGTACTCATCAGAGCCTTTAATATCCTAATAAGCATTTCAAATCTCCAAGAAAGGGCTATCATAAGCAGTAACCCAGGGAAATGTATGGATCAGCTCTTATTTGAAACATACTTTTAAAACAGTGTTAGGAAAAAAGATTTGTACAAATTCCAACTTAACTGTTTTGAGTAGAGGGAAATAATTGCAAAAAATAAAGACTGAGCTTGAGGAAGGGGGTTCCTGAGTAATTTCTGTGGACACTGGTGTTTATGATTCACCTCTGTGACTTGGTTAGGATATAGTGCAGTTCATTCTGATTCATTCCACAAGTTGGAATGCTAATCATTGGATTTTCATGATGGGTGTTTTTTTGACAATCTTTTGACTTCTGTTGATGATTATGCCAATGATAAAGCTGATATCTACTGATACTTGCCTCTTCTGATGTAGTCCCATTGATGATCCCAACATCAAAAGTCCCATGAATGGAGTGGTTGCAGTGGGTGGAATACAAGATCAGTAATTTCCTTGAAATCAACAAGGCTTGAAGGAGATGACTACTGATATAAGGAATCTAGACAGTCTGTTGAGTCTGGTTTATCACTGAGGATATTGAGAGAATCTTGGTCAAAATTATGCATTGAATTAAGGGAATGGCAAATGTGAGTTGGGTTCAAGATTGAACTCGGCCTGGCTGCAGATGGAAAGCCAAAGAGAAATCTAGAGGGGGAAATTTCAGAGATGTGAGTCTCAAGGAGAAATGGGTGTGGTCGTATGGACACAAACTCTCAACCAAGCCACTTTGAAGAGACCGTTTGGAAAGCTAAAATGAGCTCAGAAGAAGCAGTTTGAACACAGGTCCTGAGGCCCAGCTCACAGTGTATGGTAGCTATAAGTAGTCAGTACAGCTGGGCAGTGATGAAAAGGGACTAGAAGATGGGGATGCAGAGATATGCAGAGACAAGATCAACAGCTTATACCTTCACACAGCAAAGAGAAGTTTTCAGATTTGCATTTTAGAAATAGTAGGTGGGCAGGAAATTTGTGAGGAAGACAAGCCTCTAAGCCAAGAGACCAGAGAAGTGGAAACAGCATAATCTCATTGTGGGGAGCCTGAGCTCTGTCATCAGGTGGACTCAGCTGGAAACCTAGTTTGGCCTCTTGTTAGTGAGATGAACTTGTATGGCCTACTTAACCTCACTTTATGTCAATTTTATATCTTCAATAGGAAACATAATAATGTATGCCTTGGAGGGATATTGCAAGAATTAAGTAATTAAAAGGCATATGTAGCAGTTTCACAACACAGATATGCAGAGAAAACAAAAAATTTTAAAAAGTTTTCTCTGGTTTTTCTCCTGAGCTCTCAAACACCTGGTTAAAAAAACAACAAAAAACACTTTATTTTAGTTAACTCTCATTTAAAGAGTTTGTATCAGTTTTCTATTACTATCATAACAAATTACCACAAACTTAGTAGCTTGTAACAACACACACTTGTTATCTAACAGTCTGGGAGGCAGGCGTTAATACAGGTCTCACTGGACGGAAGTGAAGGATTTGGCAGGGCTGTGTTCATTTCTGGAGGCTCTAGGGGCAAATCTGTTTCCTGCTCACTCAGGTTGTTGACAGAATTTAGTTTCTTGCAATTGGAAAACTGACATTCCCTTTCTCTGGCTGGCTGTCAGCTGAGGAACATGCCTAGTATTTAGAGGCCACTGGTCAAGCTCATTCCTTGGATCATGGCTTCTTTCCTTCATTTTCAAAGCTGCCAATGGCTGATTAAATCCATCCCATGCCACACTTCTCTGATCCTTCTTCTATTGCCAAGTCTATCTCTGACCACAGTCTGGAAAGGGTATTTCCTTTTAAGGACTCACATGATTAGATTGGGCCCAGCCAGATGAACCTCGCATAATCTCCCAGTCTCAAGGTCCGTACTGTCCACTGGATCTGTAAAGTCCCTCTTGCCAGGTGAGGTAATACATTCACAGGTTCCAGGTTTTAGGTTGTGGACATATTTGGGAGGCCATGATTCTGCATGCCACACAATTTCTCCACATAATGCCTGGTCTTATTTGGAAAAAAAAAAAATTAACTGTCCTCAGATACCTTTTAACCAATCTACTTCCTGCTTCTTTCTTGGGAAAAGCACCACAATGTGTATACAAGGTGGAAATAGAGGGTTGAGGGCTGAGGGCTCAGGAGGGATATACATCTGATTTTCTCTCTCTCCCCTTCTTGTTTGAGTTTATTTATGATCTCTGATTGATATATACTTACCTTGATGTCTTTGAAATTAGGAAACCTACATTGTTGTAATGGCCCCTAGGGAGTCCCTGGCCCAGGGGATCCCTTCCTACATGCCTTATTTGGCCTCACTTTGTTTCTGCTGTGGGTCCCTCTGGCAAGTTCAGCAGCCAGAAACCTCAGCCACTATCATCCTCTTTTTTCTGTGTCCTTTAGGCACTTCCCGATCCTTCCACACCACATAGGAGTCTAAGGGATTCTGGGGAGCTAAACTCAGGCCTTCTCCTGGGCCCATCCACCTCTTTCAAACATGTGCACCCTGTGTAACTGCCCCCTTCCCTCCAGGAGATTGCGAAATGGGAAAAGTTCCCTTATCCCCCTCACAGGGCATGCGATGGGAGTGTGGCCCAGTTCTTAGGTGCCCTGCTGCTCAATCCCCTAGCGGAAGCATGCACACTAGCAGGTCATGGGGAGCGTGGGCTTTGATCCCACGGCAGCATCTAGGGTTGAGTGTTTACAGCTCACGAAGTCCCAGTGGGCATGTTTTACAGTGTGTTCTTTCAGCTTAGCTGTCTGCAGGCAGCTTGTGTTAATCAGCTCAATTCGACCCCTCTTCATTATCTCAAGGACAGAGAGCTTTCAGTATCCCGGGGTTTTTGCTCTAGTGTATCAGAAAAATCAAATCACAGGTGGGCTTGGGGAATGAGTGCAAGGTTCTATTGAGTAGGTAGCTCTCAGCAGATGGCTGGCGAGACAGAAGGGGGATGGAGTGGAAAAGTGGTCTTCCCTTGGAGTAGGGCTGCTCAGCGGCCAGGCTCTCCTCTGACCTCTTTTGACAGAATTCCCCTTGGCATCTGAGTCATTCCATTGTTGATGGCCTGCCAGCATCTGTCAGCATCTGTCAGTGTGTTCTTCTGTTGGTGTGTTCTTCTGCCTGTGTGTTCTTCTCAATGTCCAGCCACGTGGCCTGCCCACTAGGGTCTTGAGATTTTTATAGGCACAGGATGAGGGTGTGGTGGGCCAAAGTGGTCTTGGAAAATGCAGCAGGAGTACCTGTCCTCACTTAGGTCCATGGGCACAGGCCTGAGTATGGAGCCCTCACCAGGGACCCTTCTCTACCCAGTGCTTCCCTGCTCCCCTCCCATATCAACTGGAGTGAAAGCAGAAGGGACGGCCTGCCAAAAAGCTTCCCTCACCAGTGAAGCAAGGAGGAAAGTACATTTTTCTTCCCAAAGTGTTCGTCTAAAATAGTACAGTGCACCTACTTCCTTTTCATGGCTTTGGAACTGGGGCATGGAGAAATCAAGGCAGCTGTCATCTCCTACCTTTCTCTTAGGGCCCCCCATGTCTAGTCTTATCTTCCTTTCTAGGCACGTGACAAATTATCATTCCTATTCTTTTTTTTATGTAGAATGGGCCCTATGACTATTTTTGAACAGCAAAATGGGAACAGAAGTGATTGAGGTCACTTCTGGGCTGTAGAGGGGCAACACCCGTGTAGGATTCTTCAATTTCTCTCTCTTCCTATATGGATGATCATGGAGAACTTATGGGAATTATGAAACCATGAGATAGAAACATCCAGGTTCATTAAGCTTCTTGGAAAGGACAGTGGCCCGAAAAACCACCAGACATTAGGACACTCTCTGTAGTCTAGGGATTATATGGAGAAATGTGAGGCATCTGTTATTATCCTGGATTATAGTGCATGGCTGGTTACTTCCCTCTTTCTCTTTTCACTTTTCCCAGTGCCAGAACAGGCTTGCTTCCTCCCTCTTGATATTTTTACATGTATAAAAGAGGCTCTGGTATATGGATTGAATAGGTAGAACCTTAAGCAACCATGTGCTCCTGGGTAAGTTACTAATCTCTTCTGTACTTCAGTTTTCCCATCTGAAAATAAAAATATCAGATTCTTTATCTCATTAGTTTGTTAAAGGGGTCCACAGATTATACATGAAAGGTGCTTGGAATAGTGCTTTGTGCATGAAATGGGTTAATTTTAACTATTACTACCTTCTTAATATGGAAATATTTAATCTGGGCTTCTAAGTCTGGCTTTCAAGCTTATTGTCTCTCTGAGAAGGTCAAATCTTGGCCATCTCCTGTCTGGGGAAAATAAGACTTTAGAACTGGAGAAAACAAGGAAATTAAAAATCACTGGTTTTGATATTTTAAAAATATTATTACCCATGTTAAAGCATCTGGCATATAAATATAGTAAATAAATACCAGATATTATTAATATTATATTAGATCTCATCTACTAGTGAGTCTAGGGCTCCACATGTTTTATGAGGATTGGTTCAGACATTGGTGGGACTGTGTCTCTATGTGATAAACCTCTCTATAAATGCTGCTGAGATAAAAGTTCAGGTAACTCAGAGGTTTCATGATGTTCCCAAGTCTCCCTGTCTCATATGAATTGAATCTGGAAACATTTCTATCTTCTCATTTTTTCCCACCAGGCAGGACCAGGACATGGCCTAGAAGAAGCTAATGTGGCACTCATCTCAGACAAAAAATTTAAGAGAATCTCAAAAACAAACAAACAAAAAACCTCAGTAATCAGGAAAAATAATATCATATCAAATATATTTAAAGGAAAAAGTAATGCAAAATATTTCCATGATGATCAAAATATTGAAAATCTAAATAAAAGCAATATTGTAGCCTGAAGTAAAAAGAAAAATCAGTACTACTCATCTTGTTTTTTCTTTAAAATGTTGACTTTTTGTTCCTCATGGATGATTGGCCTCAGTTTTTATTTTTTTCAAATACTGCATTGAAATATTATTTACCTTGATGACTTAATATGTGTGTGGGTGTTTGTGTGTGTGTGTCCCCTTTAATTTTGTGCCCAAGACAGATGCCACATTTACCCTGGCAGTCCTTGCTCTTTCACTAAATCCTCTTTCTACTATGAAAATGTAGATTTGTGCCTCTAAGTAATCACGTTCGTTTAAACAAAGTACAAAGAAAAAACAAACAAACATGTTCTAGTCCCCAAGTCATGCAGTTGGAAACCAAAGTAGAAAGCAAAGAAGAATAAACTCTGTATCTCACTGTTGTTTTGGCACACACCATAGAAGTTTCCAGGACAATGGATTATTTTCTTTTTTGAGCTCTCAGACAGCTCAGATAGCAGGGTGCCTATTTTCTAACAGAGGAAAAGAAGAAAATACAGCTCTTCTTGCATTTGGAGAAGTGCGGTAAAAACTAACAGTCATGATTGATTTCTCTCAACATCCACTGTTGTGAACTGAATTATGCAGCCTTCTAAGCCGTAACTGAGTTATAAATTAACTCCTGGAGTCATGAGGGTATTCATTTAAGGTCTATAATGTTTGGGCTTTTCCGTAGAAGGAATTCAGGGCTAGACTACAGGTTCTACTTTTCAGCTCTAGTGTGGAAAAGAAAGAAAATGGAAAATAGGGAGAAAGCCTCAATAAGGAGGTAATTTCAGGCCCCCCATAATTGAAATTGCAATGATTAATTCAGCTCAGCTCTTAAACACTGCCTATAGCTGAAGTGCCCCACACTGGCCAAGCTAATTATCTCTGCCCACATGGTGGCTCTAAGAGTGGGCACGGTGGAAGCTGACAGCGAATTCATTTTCGAGCATCAACTCAGGAGCACATATTGGAATCAGTTATATTACAGGCCCAGGAAGAAATAAAGAGAATGAAGGAAACTTTAAAGAGGCCATAAGGAAATGGTCTCTAAATTACAATTTGAATCAAATCACTGTTTCGTATTTCATATGTGTAAATGTAATTACGTATTCAAAACACATTTGCTGAGAGCACATTCTCACCCAGGCGCTGTGTAGGATCCTGAGTATGTGATGCTCAGCAAAGACCCATGGAAGCCCTGCCTTCACAAAGCTTACAGGATATTAGAGAAGGCAGATGATAATAAAATAACAAAAAGTAGGAGAAAAATTATAAAACCTAGAAGATGCAAGAGGAAAGGTATAAGATGTAATGAGAGTAGATAATGGGCCCCTCCCTAGGCCAAAGGGCTAGGAAAGGTTTCTCTGAAGAAGTGGCATTTGAGTTGTGATATAAATGTTAAGTAGAAAAGAAAAAGGGGGTTGTTTTCTAGGCAAAAGAAGGAGCATGCACCTAGCATTGTGATGAAGATTAAGTACTCTTAAGGCAAACTGTGGATACTATTAAAATCATTTCTAAAAGAAGATGAGTAAAATCAGTGAGGTTACATACTTCTCCGATGTTTGGTAAGTGGTATAGATTTTCTTCATTCAAAAACCAATGGTTCTATACACAAGGGAGATGATATAGTATTTGTTTTTCTGTGTCTGGTTAATTTCACTTAGCATAATGTCTTTCAGTTTTTTTTTTTAATAATTTAGTCTCCGTAGAGACTGTCAAAAATTGCCAATGCCGACCATATTTCAAGTCGTCATTGCGGGGTATTGGGTAAACCTCATTGGCTACGATAATACCACTGTGCAAAGCTTGTCTTTCAGTTTTAACCATGTTTTTACAAATGCTAGAATTTTCTTTTTTATGACTAAGTAATATTCTTCTTTGTATACATATATATTCAAACACACACAAACACACACACCGTGTTACCATATCTTTGCTATTGTGAATAATGTTGTAATGAAAACAGAAGTACAGATTTTGTTTTTAGATACTCATTTCATTTCCTTTGGCTATATACCCAGCAGTGTAATTTTTATATCATAAAGTAGGTCTAACTTGGGTTTTCTGAGGAACTGCCACATAATTTTCCATAATGGGGCTATACCAATTTCCATTGCTGCTAACAGTGTAAAAAGGCTCCAGTTTCTTTCCACCCTCACCCACACTTGTTATCACTTGTCTTTTTGATAATAGCCATCCTAAGCAGTATGAATGATCCATTCATATGTGAAAAGTAAAAACATCCAACTCATAGAAGCCAAGTGTAGAATGGTGGTTGCCATAGGGGACCACCATAAGGGTGGGAGAAATAGAAACATGTTGGTCAAAGGGCATGATATCATTTTGCTCTGTGACCCTACCCAAAATCTCACCTTGATTGTAATTCCCATAATCCCCATATATCAAGAGTAGGACCAGTGGAGGTAATTGAATCATGGGGGCAGTTTCCCTCACACAGTTCTCTTGATAATGAGTGAGTCAAGCATTTCCCCTGCTTGCACTCATTTACCTCTCCTGCTACTGTGAGACGAGGTGCCCTCCACCACGATTATAAGTTTCCTGTGGCCTCCTCAGCCATGTGGAACTGTGAATCAATTAAACCTCCTTTTCTTAAAAATTACCAAATCTTGGGTATTTCTTCATAGTAGCATGAGAATGGACTAATAGAGGGCACAAACTTTCAGTTATAATATGATAAGTTCTGGAGCTCTAATGGACAGCTTGGAGTGATGGATGTGTTAACTTGATTGCAGTAATCATTATACTATGTATACATATATCAAATCATCACACTGTAAGCTTGAATATATTCAATATGTATTTGACTGTTAAATATATTGATTGTTTTTAAAGGCCAAAGTTTTCTCCATGCCTTTTCCCCATGAGCAATGGGTCATTAGGAAAATGTTCTAAGTGGAAAATTTGATGTCAGTGTTCTCTGCTGAAGATGAGAAAATCTACCTCATGGCCTTATTACTTTTAACCATGTTTCTGTGAAAATCTGCAGAGAAAGCCCTGCCCACATAGTTGATTTTGTAATAATCTTAATATCAAATAAGGTTGGCGTTGTGAATATCTCTTTCCTACCTTATTCCAAAATATTGAAATAAGATAATGTTCTCTTCTGCATTGACACCAACGGTTCTTGTTATTAAAATCAGAAAAAATGTTTTGTAATTCAAAATACTCCCCACCTGCATTAAATCTTGGCATCTGACTGGGAATTTAATTCTGCTTTATCCACTGCTCTGGGCTTGGGGGACTCATCTGCTATAATGCATCTTTGGATAGCGTACACATTTCTATGTCCAAATAGCAAGTATTGCCTTGAATCTATTTTAATTTTTTTAAAATTCTTTCCTGGGGCAACTACTGACTTCCCAACAAAATGAACAGTGAGCACTCACACTAAAATACTTTATTAATGGGATTTGCATCAGATATTTAAAGCAAGTACTAGAGCATATGGCTCTTTTTCAAATGCAAAATAAGCAGGTTGCATGGTATGATTGGATCATCTAGACCAATATTATTTGAGTCATACCTGAATTCTCTTTGAAATGTTTCATTCTGGGAGGCATAGGACTTCTTCCCTTGCAATAAATCCTATGTGGTTCTAGCCATTCATTACATCTTATAAATAACTGAAGCTTTTTCTTTGTCATTTAAACACATTGTTCCTAATTTTGCTTCTTTGGTTCCCTTAAAACAAATGTCTTTCCATATGACATTCCATCAGATCTTTAAGAAACAACTATTGCATTTTCTACCATCTTCTCTTTTCTAGGCTAAATACTTCTAGATTTTTCAACATAATTCTCCCCAGGTACAACCAATCAATACTCACTTTTTCTTATACCCGTAAAGTGAAAGGGTGAATATAAGAGACAGCTTTCCAGTTAAATAATAACTGCATCCTCTCTATCCCAGAGAAAAGGGTTGCGTTTTCACAGAAAGCTACTCTTATTGTCCCTTCACAATCCAACCTCCTTATTAATGAGGTCTCATTAATGGTTTAAAAATCTTTCATTTGGACAATTTCTTTCATTAAGCATAGTAATTAAATGCACTCATTAATGTCATTGAGAATATGACGATATTTCGCTTTTTCTTTAAATTTTACATTAAGTTCTGGGGTACATGTGCAGATCTTGCAGGATTGTTACATAGGTATACACACGCCATGGTGGTTTGCTGCCACCATCCCCTACCATCACCTACATTAGGTATTTCTCCTAATGTTATCCCTCCCCAATCTCCCCACCCCCTGCTATCTTTCCCCTAGCCCCCTACCCCACAACAGACCCTAGTATGTGATGTTCCCCTCCCTGTGTCCATGTGTTCTCATTGTTCAACATCCACTTATGAGTGAAAACATGAGGTGTTTGGTTTTCCGTTCTTCTGTCCATTTGCAGAGAATGATGGTTTCCAGATTCATCCATGTCCTGCAAAGGACATGAACTCATCCTATTTTATGGCTGCATAGTATTCCGTGGTGTATCTGTGTCACACTTTCTTTATCCAGTCTATCATTGATGGGCATTTGGGTTGATTCCATGTCTTTGCTATTGTGAATGGTGCCATAATGAACATACGTGTACATGTCTTTATAATAGATGGATAAATAATCCTTTGGGTATATACCCAGTAATGGGATTGCTGGGTCAAATGGCATTTCTATTTCTAGATCCTTGAGGAATTGCCACACTGTCTTCCACAATGATTGAACTAATTTACACGTCTACCAACAGTGTAAATGCGTTCCTTTTTCTCCACATCCTCTCCAGCATCTGTTGTCTCCAGATTTTTTAATGATCACCATTCTAACTGGCTTGAGATGGTATCTCAATGTGGTTTTTATTTGCATTTCTCTAATGATCAGTGATGAGCATTTTTTTCATTTGTTTGTTGGCCACATAAAAGTTTTCTTTTGAAAAGTGTCTGTTCATATCTTTTGTCCACTTTTTGATAGGGTTGTTTGTTTTTTTCTTGTATATTTGTTTTAGTTCTTTGTAGATTCTGGATATTAACCCTTTGTCAGATGGGTAGCTTGCAAAAATTTTTTCCCATTCTGGTTCATTCTATTGATAGTTTCTTTTGCAGTGCAGAAGCTCTTAAGTTTAATTGGATCCCAATTGTCTATTTTGGGTTTTTTTGCCATTGTTTTTGATGTTTTAGTCATGATGTCCTTGCCTATGCCTATGTCCTGAATGCTAATGCCTAGGTTTTCTTCTAGGGTTTTTATGGTGTTAGGTCTTATGTTTAAATCTTTAATCCATCTGGAGTAAATTTTTGTATAAGGTATAAGGAAAGGGTCCAGTTTCAGCTTTCTGCACCTGGCTAGCCAGTTTTCCCAACACCCCTATTAAATAAGGAATCCTTTCCCCATTGCTTTTGTCCAGTTTGTCAAAGATCAGATGGTTGTAGATGTGTGGTGTTGCCTCCGAGGCCTCTGTTCTGTTCCATTGGTCTACATCTCTGTTTTGGAACCAGTACCATGCTGTTTCAATTACTGTGGCCTTGTAGTATAGTTTGAAGTCAGGCAGCATGATGCCTCCAGCTTTATTCTTTTTGCTTAGGATTGTCTTGGCTATGCAGGCTCTTTTTTGGTGTTTAAGGTTGTTTTTCCCAGTTCTGTGAAGAAGGTCAATGGTAGTTTGATGGGATATTTCTTATAATACATTTGTATGGACCTGAGACATAATGTGCCTGAGTTTAGGATAAATGAAAATAAGGAACAACGTCAATCTTCAAATCCCTGAACTGATAAATAATTTATCTTGCAAATGCTGTGTTAGCTATTTAATCAGAAAACTTAATTTAGACCATGTCTGGGATCAGCCTTAGGCTGTACAACTTTACTTTAGGTGGGACTTGGGCAAACTAGTGCCTACTCAGTGAAAATCACTTGGGCTCCCAGGAGATTTGAGCATGGAGCCTTGTTCTGTTTCGTTCAATGCTGTTCACCTTGTGTCTAGTACATTGTCCAACATATAGTGGGAAGTCAATAGGTAAAAGTCAAATGAATTAAAGACACTTAAAGTTTCTCCATGTAGGAATAATCAAACATGTCAAGAAAATTATCTTTGGGAAGAGATGATTCAGACAGAACATGGTAATGACCTTTAATTGTCCAAAGTGCTGTCTTTGGGGAAAGGATTTATTGTGGTCGAAATTTCCTCAAGAAATGTTTTAACAAGATCTTCCACATAAAAAAGTCTATAATTGGTGAAAAATATATGTATATGTATACATATATAATATTATACATAATATTCTTATATAGGAATATAGGCAGAAAAAAGACACTTTGTTTTCTGTCCTCCAAAGGTAATAAAGTGTATATTAGACTTTATCTTGTTAATGTCAGCTAATGGATACCAGATTAATGAGTAGAAGCTAGAAAAAAATTAAGTGTTGACTTCATGAAAAAAAAAAACTTTTGTCATTTCCCCATAACTTTCTTCTATTTGTCTAGAAGGCTTTTCATGGTCACTTTCTTTTGTCAAACCAGCCATATCTCATCAGTCTGTCTGTAAAACTGTTACTTATCCTTTAAGACTCAATTAAGGCTTGTGCAGTGGCTCATATCTGCAATCCCAGCATTTTGGGAGGCCAAAGAGGGAGGATTGCTTGAGCCCAGGAGTTCAAGACAAGCCTGGGCAACGTAGCAAGACACTCATCTCTACAGAAAAAGTTAACTGGGCATGGTGCTGTATACCTGTAGTCCCAGGTACTTGGGAGGCTGAGGTGGGAGGATCGCCTGAGCCCAGAAGTTGGAGTCTACAATGAGCTATGATTGTGCCACTGCACTACAGGCTGGGTGACAGAGTAAGACTCCATTTCCATTTAAAAAAAGAAAGAAAGAGTCAATTTAATGGTCACCACTTCTGAGAAGCCTTCCCTGACTTTCCAGAAGGACTTCTGTTGGTGTCCCTCTGTATTGTCCATGCCTTGTTCCTCACACACTGTCTTGCGTCATAATTGTTTGCAATTCTGTTTCCCATACCAGACAGAGCTTCAGGTACCTGGAGTACTTCTTGAGCCTCTCAAGGTTCTAGGTAAAAATGGTGCTCAGTAATATGACTATTGCCAGAATGAATAACTGAATGAATGGTTGCTTAACGGAAGATAGTGGTGGAAAGTTGAAAGGAAAGTGTGCGTGGAATTGCGGGGAGAGAGGTGGAAGATGGGTATTACTGGAAACAACTGCAAGGCTTTCTATGACTTAGCCCTGGAAAACACATATGACCACATTCACTTGTGGATGGCATTCTATTGCTCAGAAACTAGTCACAGGCCAACCAGATACCAGAGGAGAGGACTACAGAAGCATTCAACCACTGGGAGGCTTGAATCACTGGAGAGTCCTCTTTGGAGACAAGTTATCATAGTTTCCTCTTCTACATAGAATCATGTGTTTCAGATGATTGTACCAAATTATCTGGTGTCATTTTTTACTCCTTCAAAAATTGTCTATTTAAAATTATTTAAAGAATTATGAGACTTTTCACTTTTTTCCATATCTTGAATTTGATCTTATACAAACAACCTTCCTTTTTTCCCTCCTTAGCACAAAATCATCTATCCATAGGTCACCAGACTTGTTTTTGTAAAGGACCAGATAGACAGTATATATATTAGGCTTTATGTGTGATGGGGTCTTAGTTGCATTACTCAATTCTGCACTTGTAGCAGCCATAGATAATATGTGGAAGAACAAGTGTGGCTGTATTTCAATGAAACTGTATATATCAAAACAGGCAGTGGGCTGGATATGGCCCATAGCCTTTAAGTTGCTGATCCCTGAAATAACCTGCAATATAGTAACTTTCACTCAAATGCCAAGAGATATACGTTTTTTTATCTGTAATAGTAATAACAATGACAAAACCCTGCAGAGAAAACACAGCAATAATAACAAAACTTTGCCAATGTCAACTGAAGGCAATCACTATTTTAAAACACAACTTTTATAACAAAATCTAAACAGTTATAAGCACAACGTGAGAGACACTGTTAATGACAGATGTTTTGTGCTGAGCAGCACTATAAATAATAGAATAATGATGACATTATTTTACATCTACAATTTCTCCAGTATTTCTGTTTCTAATTTATCTTCCATAAGAGTTGAAGATAGAGCCAAAGTATTATCTGAAAGTGAAATGACTGTAGAAGTGTTGCCAGCAACCATGGAAAGCTGAAAATGCCTTTTGAGCAAACGAGAGCCCCAGATTTTGAGGGTATGTCCAAAGTTTTTTTTTTTTTTTTTGAAATGGGAGTTCAACACTCTATAAATCAATTGTAATGAAATATACATTTATTTTCTTCAGGTTCTAATCTTGAAATAGGTTCAGATTCTGGGCCAGGAGAAAGATAGATTGGATATACCAACATCACAAGGTTAGTGTGAAATCGTTTCCATTTGAGTCTCTTCCTGAAGGTTGATGACTTGAGGATTTTGATATTTCATTTACCCTCTTCTTGTTGCCTGGCTGGGTCCTGGAGGTTTAGGGTTGAACAAGCTTCAATGAAGGCCAGTGATTTTCTGAGGACATCTGCAAAGTAGCAAGTATTTTGTGATATAGGGTATCTATGGATACAGAAAGAAACTGATATTATTTCTTAAAAGATGGTTATATAATATGATATACCTAATTTTTAGAATGATATATTGAGTACCCTAAACCTCTTTGATGCAAAATTAAAAGAATAGAGTGTTGAATTTTGGAAAGACTGAATTATCTATCTCTATTTATTTATTGTCACACTCCATGTCTAATGCTATTTTTTCATCGTTTTCATTTGTCTGGATGGCCATATCTACACATCATGTGTGAGTGGATACTGCACATAAAAGTCTTAGATTTAGGTGCTTACAGATATCGTACAGGCAAATATATGTATTATGTATATATAATACATATATATACATGTTTATATTTTATTGTCTTAGGGTTCTCTAGAGGGACAGAACTTATATATATATATATATATATATATATATATATATATATATATACACACACACACACACACATATATACACACATACATATGCACATATATATATATACATAAACACACACACACACACGAGTTTATTAAGGAGCATTAAATTCATATGATGGGAAGGTCCCACAATAGGCCATCTGCAAGTGAGGAGCAAGGAAGCCAATCCAAGTCCCAAAGCTGAAGAACTTGGAGTTTGATGTTCGAATCTAGGAAGCAACCAGCCCACGAGAAAGATGTAGACTGGGAGGAGGCTAAACAGTCTAGCCTTTTCACATTTTTCTGCTTGCTTTATATCTAGCCGTATTGGCAGCTGATTAGATGGTACTCACCCAGATTAAGGGTGAGTCTGCCTTTCCCAGTCCACTGACTCAAATGTTAGTCTCCTTTGGCAACACCGTCACAAACACACCCAGGATCAATACTTTGCATCCTTCAATCCAATCAAGTTGACACTCAGTATTAACCATCACAATTATATATAAATATATATGTACCTATGTATCTCCTAGGCAAAAAAAGCCTAGTCAGAGGTCACCATACCTGTTTTGACTCCAGTCCTTATTCGACACTAGTCCTTAGATTAATGAAGAACTGAAGAATACAGAAAATGTTGAAAATGGTGGGCCCTAGAGAGATTGTGCCCAATCTGAGGGATGGGCTGCTGCTAGTTAACTCAGCTAATTGTACCTTGTGGGTTTGAAGATCAGAGATTTTGTTTCTTATTAGTGTGACAAAGAAGCTGTATTTCCCAATTATAAAGTAAAAACCTTTTAATTTTTGAAAACAAATATTTAAAAATAACCCCTCATAGGCCAGACTTGCAACTTGGGACAGTGATTGGTGACTGCTGCTGGAATCTAAATGTGAAGAAATGTTTCACTTGCTTTATTCACTGCTGCATCATTGCAATTAACAGAGTGAGTAGAACATGGAAGATGCCCAGTAAATAATTTCTGAATGAATGAACAAATGAGTAAATTATTATTGTGAAGGGACTCCTGTATAAAGTTTAATCTTAAGTGGAGTCAGAATATTAATTTATGTATCCGTTAGCATTTTCTGCATCACAGACCACTCCAAAATTTGGTGGCTTAAAGCAGCGACCAGTTATTTGCTCTTGATTCTGTGATATGGCCAATCAGGCATGAGCTATGGTCTGAATGCATTCCCCAAAATGTCTTGAAACATAATGGCCAGTGTGATAGTATTAAGAGGTGAGGCCTATGAGGAGTAATTAAGTAATGAGGGCAAAGCCCTCATGGATAGGATTAGAGTTCTTATAAAAGGCCTCAATAGGTTAGCAATGGTGTGCTCTTCCTCCATGTGGGAACACAGAATTGGAGGCATTACCTTGGAAGCCCAGAGCAAGACCTTCACCAGACACCAAACTTTCCAGTGCCTTGATCTTGGATTTCCCAGCCTCCAGAAAAGTGAGGAAATAAACTGTTGTCGTTTATAAATGACCCGGTCTCAGTCATTTTGTTTTAGCAGCACAAATGGACTGAGATAGCATGACTCAGCTGGAACAGCTTATGGAAGCTTTATGGGGTATTTGATGGGATTTTTTATGCATTTATCACCAGATGGCAGATTCTCTGAAAGCTGGCTACTCTTGGATACCCTCATTCACATGACTGGGATATCAGCTGAAAGGCTTCCACATGACCTCTCCATTATAATTGAGTGTACATGGCAACTGGGCTTTAAAAGGATGTGCAAGCACTTATCAAGCCTCTGGTTGCGTCACATTTGATACCTTCTCCATGAGCCAAAGCAAGTCATATGGCCAAGCACTGACTCAGTGTGGAAGGGGGTTGCACAAGATTGTGAATACCAAAAAATGTGATTTGTTGAGGGTGATGTATGTACTAATCCACTATAGTGGGTAATAGTATCTTTTAAAAAAGAAATCATATTACCATATATGCAACACACATAGTTTTAAGGAATTAGGAACAGAATTTCTTCCTAGGCAAGAAAGACACATAATTTCAATGTCGGCTTCTTCTCTCTCTGGGATAACTCAACTGTGATGGATAGAAAGCAATGTTTGGTCCATCCATTGCTCTTTTCCAAACAGACTATAAACACTTACCTTTTTATTGCAGGTTGTCATATGGCACCAAGCTTTGTTTTGATGCTGATGTCGATGTTGATTTCTGTATATTCTGAGATATTGTCCTTTATGCAAGGAAATAAGACCTCTAACTCTACGTAGGTTGTTGAACAGTCATTAGATAGTAATGACTTTCTATTGATCTCATCAGGGAGGACTTGAACTGATAAACTATGGATGAAGGATTATTTATCCTATTAGCCTGGGGACACTTATTTCTTATTAAAGAAGACTTTATGTCTAAAGAGTGTTTTTCACCCCCTATGAGCTACATTAAATACATGTACTTTTTTTGTAGACATAATGGAAAGACTTTTCTTTTCCTATATTGAGGAATTTAAAGCCAAACTAAATCAAGGGAAAAAACTAACCCTGAAGTATGTTTATGAGAGGGAAGGACACCAATTGCCACATATTTATATCTGGTCATTTATTCAATACATGTTGATGGACTGAGTTGGGCACTAACAATATATAAATAAGAATGCTTTGTCCACATCTTCATTTATGTGGAAATGACACTTACATGAAGAAGCAGTCAGTGGGATAGAGGATAAGTATTCTGGGGTTTGGAATCTGTTTTCTATATACTGACTTTTTAAGCAAATCACTGTTTGATCTTGAGTAATTAATTTCGTTTTTTGAGAAGACTGGTTTTTAACTGCAAGAGAACATTTATTGAATGTCTATCATACTTTTCATGTGTTCTAATTCAATTTTTGCAATATTCTTACAAGAATGACAGTTTTATTTCTGCCTTGTAGATAAATATGTTGGTGCTTAGAAATATTTAAAATTCTGCAAATACCACTCAGCTAATAAGTAGCAAATCTGGCATTTGAAACCCAATTTGGTCTGGCTCTAGTGGGTGTCTGGTGTTTATACAATCATGGTTCTTCCCATTGAATGAAGAGTTTCTAAGATACTACTAAAATTTGTCTGGGCCAGGCACAGTGGCTCACGCCTGTAATCCCAGCACTTTGGGAGGCAGAGGCGGGCGGATCACCTGAGGTCAGGAATTTGAAACCAGCCTGGCCAACCTGGTGAAACCCAGTCTCTACTAAAAATACAAAAATTAGCTGAGCATGATGGCGGGTGTCTGTAATCCCAGCTACTCAGGAGGCTGAGATGGGAGAATCGTTTGAACCCAGGAAGGGGAGGTTGCAGTGAGCCTAGATCGCACCACTGCACTCAAGCTGGGTGACAAGAGTGAAACTCTGTCTCAAAAAAAAAAAATTGCCTGATTTAGTTTCATCAACACTGGAACTTGTTCCAGGGTTAGTACAAGTAAATGTACCTGATCTAGCTCTGCCTTGGGATCAGTGGCTACTGCACAAAATGTAATAGAATTAGAACCCCAATATTATAGTAGGCTAAGTAATGCTGCTAAGAAGTTCCAGCAATACATACCCCCACATTTTAGTGTCTTAACAGTGCAAGAGTTGATTTTTTTTTTTGCTCATATCCCCCGACTCACATGGGTTGATGAAGCTTCCCACTCAGACAGTTACAAAAGCACCGCCATCTTCTAACTGCCCCATGTACAATCCATGGTTTTCTTTCAGAGAAAGAGGAAATGATGCAAGTGCATTTCTAGGTGACTACTTCAAAGTGACACATGCCATTTATGATTACATTTTATCAACTAACACCGGTTTCAGATTTTAACCAATTGCAGGATAACAGAGAAATACCATCATTTGTGTGCTTGGAAGGGGAAAGGAAAAAAAAAAAACTACTGGTGAATATTAGTAATGCTTGACTGCCAAAAAATCCAAAACATAACAAAAAATAGAATTCTTTTGCTACTTTCCATAAAGCTAGAAATACAGCAGCCCTTCCTTATCCACTGTTTTGCTTTCCGTAGTTTCAGTCACTCATGGTCAATTGTGGTCCAAAACTAGGTGAGTGCAGTATAATAAAATATATTAAAAGAGAGACAGAAAGAGAAAAAAGGAGAGAAAGATATAGACCACATTTTAATAACTTTTATTAAGGTATGTTGTTTTAATTGTTCTATTTTATTAGTATTGTTAATCTACCACACCTAATTTAGAAATTAAATATTATCATAAGTAATTCGTTATAAGGAGTATACATAGTATATGTAGTGTTTTGCTATCCTTGGCTTTAAAGATTTCCTGGGGATTTTTGAATATATTCCCCACAGATAAGGTAGGACTACGATATGGTCTTCGGTTAGGATAGTGTTTTCTGTCTCATTTGGGTTGATAACAGTTCTCAGTCATTTTTAGAGTTCGAGTTGATTCATTCATTTGAGACTGGGACTTTAATGGGACTGAGTGCTCTAGGCAAAAACATTAGGCTACCTACTAGCTTCCTTTCTAATCATAATTTCTTTTTTTTCCCAGGGCAGAAGCCCTGAAAACACACTGAATCTAGCTATCTTCCTTACAAATGAGATCTGCTTCTGTTTACTATGTCTTATTTTTTAGATGAAATTATTGGAATAGTTATGCTGTTCTTGGCTCTAACACTGTTTTTTACTCTGCATCGCAATTGGAAATTTGAAGACCTGAGGCCTCTTTGTCTTTTAATAAAATGAAAAAAAAATATTCTGGTTAAGAAGATTTCTTTGGATGAAGGAGTCAGTTGGCAAGACTTAATTTTTAAAAACGACATTTATTAATGTATGTAGTCAAATAGTTAAAGAGTAGATGTGAACGTAGCTGGATAAAGGGAGTTGAATAACTTAATTCTGGATTTGTTACAGCCTCTCCATTTCTTGGCTCCATGTCTTCTTTGTCGACAGGCTTTCCTTTTGAGATTGCAAGAAGCCTGCCAGAAGCACTCAGGGCTATGTGCTTCCAAGTTCAGCCCCAGTGGGAAATAGAACTTTTCTCAGGTTGCTCCTGTGAAGACCCTGAGATTAATTCTTTTTGGATGACATATATCATGTTCTAAGAAAGAAACTGTGTTTGGCAGATCAGCTCATATTCTTCTGCTTTAACCTTTTATCTTTTTCTTTTTTTTTCTTTTTTACAGTAGAGGCTGGAAAACCAAATTTCATATTTCCTAGATGTGTTGGCTATATACAACTGGCACTCAGCATTTATTCTTATCTTTTTCTATTGGGTCTTTATAAGACATCTATAGAGTGACACAGACTACATTTCTAACACTCCTTCACAGCTTGATTTCTAAATGCAAATTAAGAGGCTTGCCAATTACATGCACATACCTAACACTTGGAAGGCAGATGTACATTGGAGGTGATTTTCCTGCTGCTTTAGGCTGTTTTGTGGACTCACATTTTCCCCGGGTGCAGTATGCTTGTTTTAAGTATCCTGCCTTGGAGCTATCGCTAAAAACTTGTATCAAGAAGCAACAGCCAGACTCCACAGTCTGAGGCCCCATATAACCAACTTTCTGGATGAAAGAAGGCAATTGAAATCAGAGTTATAGTGGTGACTGGTTTTCTAATTCTGGCTTCCTGACTCCTGGTTTACAAACCTACCTACGGCCAGGGTGATCTTTGCTTTAGCTTACAGCTCCAGTGGACGTATCCAAGTTCTGCTTAGGCCAACACATAATCTGTATAGACACAGGTAAGAGCAAACAAGTAGACCAAAAAAAAAAAAAAAAAAAAAGACCATACAGAAGAAGGGCATTTTTTTCTCACATAGCATAGTGATTAAGCATACAGGCTTAGTAATGTACATTAAAGTTCAAATCCTAGGTCCACCATTAAGTTGTATAAATGTAGACAAGTTGCAAAAAACTTATCAATTTTAATTTTCTTTTCTGAAGAATGCACATAACACTATGAGGTTTGAAAGTTGTAGAAAAGATTACGTAAAACAGTGCATGCAATATTTTGCCCTCTCCATCCACTAAAAAACACCCACTAGCATCTTCTTACCTAACTTCCTCAATGCTTTCTCACCTGTGATCAGTTAACACAAGGCACTGATCTTCAGCTCCAAGGCCAGGCTTCCCCTTGCCATTTTCTGTTTCCCTGCCCACTTTGTGGTTGTCCTCCTTCCTCTTTAGCCCTATATGGCTTCCTTTCCCAGGTTTAGAGCCTCATTTTCATTGTGTTTTTCTTGTAAATGCTTCATGAAATCTGAAATATCTTTCTCTTAAGTAATATTTTCAGGAATACAATCACTAGGAGGTGTTCAGTCCATAATTTGGATAGTCGTATAATTTGGAGCTATTCTTGCCCTTCAGGGAATGCTGTGCTATTATCAAAGCGGGTTATTTTTCAAAGGGAGAAACCTGCCTAACCTGAAGATTTAAGAGCACTCTGGCTTGCTCTTTTGGAGGATAATTCTTTTCTGATCAGCTCCTCTCTAGCCTTTAGCTTTGCGTGAGGCAATCACATTTTGTTGCCTTTATTCATTTGGAAGTTTCTTGCTATTTCAATTTATCTGAACCCATTTAAACAACAGTAAAAATGGAAACTCTTTCATATAAATTTAATTCCAATTACTCTGACTCTTTTGCATCTTCTGGCTGTAATTTAAAGCATTTTTCCAAACAGGCATATTTAAAAGGTGATAATTCACTTGACAGCTGGAGAAACTAGGATCATTAAAAGGAAACATGATTAACATTATTTCCAATTCAACCTATCTGTCCTCTGTGTTTTCAGAACACTAGCACTGTTCTTGGCTGTTTTGTAGGAGGATCCTTTTCTTGCTGCATGACAAAGGATTCCATTTATTTTTTCATTTAGTCAATAAACAGTTACTGAGCATCTGCTATCTTCCAGGCCCAAGCTAAGTCTTGGTGACAGAAATATTAAAAAGATATGGTCTCACTTCCCATCTTTTTTTTTTGTAGTCTGGTTAGATGTAAGAAAACAAAAGGAAAGAATGAAAAGAGGAGAAAAAGAAGTTATACAATGAGAAGAAAAGGAAAAGAAAGAAAAGATGGCAAAATAATAAAAATGAAATTAAGTGAGTTTGAAGATGCAGAGGAGAAAAAAATGAGAAGAGATGAAGGGGGAAATAGGAAAGTACAAGTATGTGAGCAGAAAAAGACATAAAAGTTTAGAAATATGGTAGTATTTGAAATTTATATACTGCTATTCTCATATGTGTGCATGTAATTTTATGTATTTTCTTGAGTTACAAGCAACTCAAGTAACTTGGTAATAAGCCCACTGTTCAGTTCCACTGATGTAAGCAAAAAAATTTAATTTTGCCACTTTTCAGATTTTCTGTCTCTTCTAGTTTAAGTCATAGACTTTCTCCAGGTTAATTCTGGACATTTGTAATTTTCTTTTTTAACTTCCCTCCTTTCTCTTCTCCCGGAGTGTTACGTGAGATGCTTACGTGACATTGCAGATGTGGATTTCTGGTCTGAACTTGGTTTCCAGGTACTCGCTATTTCTGCTGGTGATGTAAGTGGTCTTTCATGCACCATTAATGGGCTCCGGCCTTGAAGTCCTCTGTGGCAGACAGAACAATGGCCTCTCAAAGATGTCCATGTCTACTCGCTAGAAACTGTGATTACATTATATTACATGGCAAAGGGGAATTAGGGTTGCACATAGAATCAAGGCTGCTAATCAGTTCACCCTGACATGGGAAGATGATCATGGTGGGCCTAATACAATCATAAGCATCCTTAAAAGTAGAATAAGAAGAAGGGAGAGTTTGAGAGAGATGTGGTTATGTAAGGATGGCAAGAGTAATGTCATGCTGCTGGCTTTGAAGATGTTAGAAGGAGGCCACTAATCAAGAAATGTGGTAGGGACACTGAAAAGGGTAAGAACACAGATGTGCCCTTAGAGGAAGAGGTGCAGTCCTGTGAATGTCTTGATTTTAACCCCGTGAAACCACTGTTACCTGCATAACCACTAATTGGGGTGCATAGGAAGTCTTGAGTCTTGTGTATACATTTGACAAGCATGGGCAACTAGGAAAGGAACTTCCTCCCTCTTGCAGCCCAAACAAGTCTTTGCACCATTTCAACTTTCCAGAGTTCACTTTATTCGGGTATAGAACTCCTGAAAAGTGTTCCCCAGAGCATTCCAACAGAAAAGAAGACAGAATCCTCCCTCTTCTTTTGGACTGTATCTCCCTGTAAGGCTTACTGAAGCCTTGCCCCCGACTCTGGAAAAGACTGAATTTAGCTGTGCTGGTTCCATCTCAGCGAGTGCCTTAGTTCCTCTTACGTTACTGTAACAGAATACCACAGACTGGATAATTTATAAAGACTAAAAGCTTCTTCAGCTCACAGTTCTGGAGGCTGGGAGGTTTGAAAGCATGGTGTTGGCATCTGGCAAGGGCCATCCCATGGTGGAAGACAGAAGGCAGAAGTGAGCCCATGAGATACAGAGAGTATAAGGGGCAGACTTAATTTTATAACAAACTGCTCTTATGATAGCAAACCCACTCCTATAATAATGACGTTAATTTATTCACGAGGGTCTACCTTCATGACCTAATCACCTCTTAATTAGACCCCATCTTCCAACACTGTCACATTGGGAATTAAGTTTCCAACATATGAATTTGAGGGGTACATGCAAACAATTGGAGGGAGTCAGGCAGCAACTTCACTCCACTGTGTGCCTTAAGACTCTCCAAACATATCCATCCAAGCCCAGAAATGTCTTTTGTCTATCTTGTGTAAAAGAACTTGCCTCAGGTCCTATCTTATATCCTTCCTATTCTGAGGTTCATAGTAAGATGCTCCTACCTTGATTAGCTGACCTGTGGTCCTTGAAGTTTAAAAGAAAGCTTTTGAATTTTAGAAAACTAGTTTCTCAAGAGTCTGACTCTTATAAGCAAAAGCCTCTGCCTGCATAGTGTTGGCTTTTGAATGTATTTCAAGAGCCTGTTTTTGAAAGGAAAACTCTGAATAGCTTTCCCTTTTTCTCATCTTGGTTTTCCCCATCCCCTGGAGCAATAGATGTCTCAGCTTCAACAGGCTTTCTTGCCCTTGTATGATTTTGTAATCCCTCTTCTTTTTTTCTAGAAGACTCCTTTTTCTTTTTCACAGAGCTACTTGTTCCTCAAATTCCTCAAGACTTAGTTGATTCTTGGTGTTTGTGAGGAAAGCCCTTTCTGTCTCCTTCCATGACTGGAGTTGAGCCAGGCAATCCCCCTGTGCAATTTGCACCTGGTACCTCCTGCAACTGCAGCACATATCCCCTAATACTCTAACATTCTGCTACCAGCTAATTTCCTTGCCTTTCCCATGACTCAGATTTTCTACGAAATGGAATTGTTAAGGGTAAATTTCAGTCTTTGTAAACAGGCCTGCAAATGCTATCACATTTATCTTCCCCACTTAGTTTAGAACTGAAATGTGTGAGCCTTCATAGATAATAGCAAGTGTCACACTGCTCTCCCTCCTGGCCATAAAACTTGGGCTCCAAACTTTCAAGTCTGCTTCTGTTCTTTCATCACAAACATTTCGAGAAAACAAACAAATATGGCTGCTAAACTGTCCCAGGTTAATAGCATGACAGGGTTAAGAGACTAATGTGACTAATTGAGCCCTCCAGTTTTTTCCTGCTAGAGAGAGTTGCACAACACCATTCTCCTTTCCATTCCTTCTTCTTTTTCACCAAGAGTGCACATACACACACACATTCTCTTTCTCTCTCTCCAATGGTTATTCTTCCTCCTGTGTAAACACACTTTCTAATATTTTCACAAACATGCACTAATTCTTACTCTATTACCTACAACTTATTTCCTTTCTTCTCTTGATCAAATATACAAGGAAATTTGCACATGCCCCTCTATGCCTCTTTCCAAACCCATTCCCTTTATTTAGGTTCCTCTGATTTTTTTTGTTTCTTCTGCATTTCATTCTCCTCTGAGCTGATCCTGCTTCCATGTCTGAGACTTATCAACAATAGTGAGAGATGCGGACAGTTATTGAGTATTGCAGGTGTAAATGATTAAAAACATACATTTGAGAACAGCAGCTATGTATGCTGGACTTTACCCTAGGGCTTGAGGAAGTTCCATAAATAGGATTTGAAGGAGGAAGTTGTTCAGATTTGAGTTTTATGAAATCATTTTGATGGTTGGTGGGATCATGAGCTAGCAGAGGGATATTGTTGGAATCAAGGACACAAAGCTTGAGACAAGAATCACAGAAACCTGTCTCAAGTTCGAACAGTGTCTGTGGAAAGTTAGGGGATACACTAAACATAGTTATTTCCTTTCCATGATGCTGAAAAATGAGACACAGTAAGGATGTAAGCATGGACAATATGTAATTTTAACTATGGGAAAGTCTGTATTAAGTGTTAAGTGTTCCTGGAAGTAGTTGGCTTCCTAGAAAAATAGCCTGCAAGGCTGAAAATTAGATGTGTGTGTTTGATGAATTCATAAAAGAGAAATGATGGATTGTAAACTCAGATTTTCAGTATGTCTGTGAAGAGTTTTCTTTTTATTTCCTTATGTCTGACCAAACCTGTTCATTATTCTGAAGATAAAAAACATCTTTTCAGTGTGTGGAGGAAAATTATCTCCCATAGAGTTCTGAAACATTCTTAGACAAATTTTCTGAAGATAAACTCCATATGCACAATAACTTCATGTAATAGAAGTGCATGGTACAGAAGTAGAGGTCATGTTATTTAAGAGTCATAGAAATGATGGCTGACGTGACAATTCCCATTAAACTGATAGGTGAATATTTTTTAACTTCAGCTGCTGAGGCCACAGAGGTGTTTTACTAGGAAACAAGAAGCAGGTATTTTACTTCCTAAATAATAAAGTATAAACTTTAACAGCAGCATTCTGCTTGCATGATGACTTTGCTCTGCATATGACAAGAAAGAACTCTAGGTTCACACTCATGATCTGGGGATAGGACACTTTCAGAGGAGATTTAGCAAAAAAGATCTCTGTCTTCCAAACCTCTCTGTCTTGCACAGGTTTATGTAGTAACAATGATTAATACAAATAAAATAGTAGATTCTGAGTTGTGTTTGCAATGAAGTTAATAAGACTGTGTGCTTTGAAGAGAGAAATTTGTAAAGGACAGACAGGGACAACAAGAACTCTAATTACAATATGTCTTAGAACCCACCTGAGGAGAAAAGAGATGGTCTCAGACAAGATAGTTCCTCCTCAAGATGTGTAATTCATGTTTCCTGACTAATTTTCCCCAGTGCCCAGATGAGAGAGGGTTAGAAGTTAACCAGACTTCCCTGTTGCAGTCACATATGTGCCTCATATTATTACACATGTGAAATATGTTATTTGAGATATGTGGGGTTAAGGGACTATAATATTTATATCTATACACTGTTAATATTGGCTTAAGTATATATGTTTTAAAGTAGAATGCTAGCACATGCCCATTAGCTGCAGTAGGCTACAGTATGCATGCTCTGCTGAGCAAAAGCCAATTATGCAATCTCTACTCAATTTCCAGTTAGGTGAAGTCGAACTGGTAACTCTAAATAGGCCATGGAGGGAGTATTTCACCACTGAATTCTGCAAATGAATCAAGGCTTTTTTGTTGTTGTTGTTTGTTGGTTGGTTTCAGTCGTTAAACACTTAGAAGTACATCACTGTATGCTGATCTTTCTCAATGTAATATCTCTGAATCTCTTTCACTCAGCACAAAGCCTGATCTGATGCATGTGATATATGTCTGTTGAATGAATGCACAGAAAGAGAGGAGGAGCTATTTGGAAGAACAAGAAGAGAGTCTTCAAGATAAAGTTTTAAGCAGAGAAACCTGAGTTTTGAGGCATGCGTAGGAAAAAAAGCAGGGGCATACCTGGGAACAGATGGTGAGAAAAGTCTTTCAGAGAGATAGGAGGCTCAGGAAAGTGAAGAACATGAGGAATTAGAAGAATTATTATAGAGTTGAAAATGAGTTGAAAACAGATTTGAACAGTCACAGAAGATTAAGACCCAAGCAAGGTTGGATGACAGATGGATCTGAAAAAGCCATCAGTGATAATTCCCTGTTCTAGTCAATATCTTAAATAATTAACGATGACTTAGTAGGGCTTTAGAGAGGAGACAAAGTAGGGCTCCCTGCTTCACAATGGTGCTGTCAGACACAAGGCTACTGCTATCACCTCTCCTATTAACTTCAGAGAAACTGTTCTTTTTTGGGAAAACAAACATAAAGACTAATTTTAGAAGTCTTGCGTTTCTGATTTAATGTTAACAAAGTGACCTGATGCTGTGCAAATTCTTTTGAGTTGTAAAGATCCAGTGAGCAATTTTCCTTAGGTTCCATGTTGTCAAGTGTGCTACAGTGAGAACTGCATCCAGGTACTTGCAACTGACCTGCAGCCATTCCCAGGCACATGACTAGGTGGAAGCATGCACCTGCTGTTCTTGTGTTTCAATCCAAAAGAATCATGGATGCTGTGCCAGCTTCCATAAAAGCGGTAAAAAAAAAATGGTATGCCAAACACCTATCTCCAAAATGTTATGGATGACGGAAGCTTCTGGGATAAAAAGGATAAAATGAAAAAAAAATCCAGTCCAAAACAGCTTCAGGACTGGAATACTAGCTATCTTCTCCTTCAATTTTCTTTCTGTACAATGAAGAAAAGTGAGAAAAAGACAGATAATTTTATTTGAAAATACTGACCAAAAGGAGGTCTGCTTCTCTCCTAAGCCACACAAAAATTATACTATCCTTTAAACCCCTAATGGGATGCGTGAAATCAACTACACAGTGGTTAGTGCCTGGCCTTTGGAGTTGTAATTACCTGAGTCTGAGTACCAATTCCACATTCTCTCTGGGCAAACACTGCAGATGTTGTATAACCACATTGAGCTTTAGTTTCCTCACTTAAAATTTAGGGATGACAGAGTCTACTTGATAATGTTATTGTGAGGATTAAATGAGATCAATAAGCAGAGTGCTTAGCACAGTCTAGGGTGTGTGATGAGAGCTGAGTTTATGTTGATTATTGATTTTATTGCTATGATATGATGATGATGATGACTTTATTTTAACTTAATCTTTGGATAATAATATTTTAACAGTTCAAACATTTTTACAAATGCAAAGATTGTGTGTGTGTGTGTGTGCGTGTGTGTGTGCATATATTACAATTTATAAGATCACAGGAGATAATATGCTTTCAATGCATTTCAACTGATGTTTCACAGTCTTGACACTCCAAGGCGTTAGCTTCTCTCTGTGGAAGTACTGCAATTTAATGAATAGCTTATGATTTTTAACCAGGTCCGCTCTGTCATTGGACCCAGGTGAAGTTTTATGGGAGAGAATATCACTAAGGGCTGTAATAAAATCTAACAAGTATCACCTAGTAGTTAAACCGATTAATCACTTTGACCACCAAAGCAGTTGACCACCGTGACTACAGAGCATTAAGACTTAGCAATTCATGATTAAAATCAGGAGGGCTATAAAAATAAGTATCTGTGATGTTCCAAAGAGGACTCACTCAGCTCTGTAATATGGACCTCCCCACAGGTTCTGGACCATAGTCGCCCATCACCTGCTTCTCATGCACTGCAGGAAGCAACCACCAGAAAGGAGATGCGAAGTGCCAGTGGTTGCAAAGACATCATCTGAATGACAAATGTCTCATGGTGACAACCTCCAACTCCTGGGGCTGCTATTCACTGCCTACAAAATTGTCTTCTCATTCCCGCTCGTGACCGTCTCCAATTCATCCTCCACACAGGAGCCAGAGTTGTCTTTCAAAAAGGTGACTGCATCTTGCTATTCCTTTGCTTGAAGCCATCTAATGAACTTCCACTGTGCTTTGAAGTAAATCCAAATCCTTTACATTGGCCTTCAAGGCCCAGCATGCTTTGTCTCTGCTTACCTTTCCAGCCTCATCTCAGACCGCCCTACCCTTATCTCTGCCCTCCAGACATCGATTGTTCTTTTAGAGCCTCAGACACCACTGTCTCTTTCTACCTTCAAATCTCATAGCCTTTGTACTCCCTGCTCCTTGGGCCTGGATCATTCTGCTCTGGCTCTTTGTGTGCCTGGCTCCTGCTCATTCTTCAGATCTCAGCTCAAATGTCATCTCCTCAGTGAGGGGCGGCTGCCATTCCTCTGGGTATTCTGCATTCCTGTTTCTTTCCTTCACAGCAGCTCACATAAAAAAAAAAAAAAAAACCCTTCTAAATTATCTGTTTACTTATTTACCAGCTGCTTATGACAGCTCTAAGAGGAAGGGACTTGCTCTGTTTTTTGTGTGTTTGTTTGTTTGCTTGTTGTTTGTTTTTGCCACCCTGCATCCAAGGTATTTCAGGATCTGACACTTGGTAGGTAATCCATAAACTAATAATTGTCAGTCCTGATGATATAATGAATATGTATTGAGCACATACTGTGAGTCAGGTCTCGAGCTGAGTGCTGCCCATAATTTTTCTTGTTTATTTTTTATACTGAGGTGATAATGTCTGCTAATATGATGTTTGTTTATAGATGCAGAGACGGAGGCAAAGGATGTTTATGAATTGAATCTGATGTCACACAGCCAGTGATGACAGAACAGGATTTAAACTCAGGCAGAGCTTAGCCTCTTAAACTTTACCTTGTGATTGCATAAATGAGTGAAAGATTATTTGCCACACTCGATCAGCTGACTCCTGCTGGGTCTCTGAGACTTGTTCAAGGCTCAGTCATTCAGTGTCAGACCTCTCCCCTCCATCTGAAATGGTGTCTGTTGTTTTCCTTGTCACTCTAAAGTTGCTTCAATCAGAGCATTTGCCGCACTACTTTGAGATCGAATAGTCCCTTGTCTCCCCTACTATATCTAGAATTACTTTTGGTGGAGACTGGGTCAGTTTCATTCAGTTTGTCTTCTATTCATCTTCTATATAATAAATAAATATTGAACACATACTCTATCCCAGTTTTACTCTATAGACTGGGAATATGACAAACAAGACAGATGAATTCCCTGCTTCATGGATCATCTCATTTATTGGGTAGGAAGGAAGATACTAGTAATGTAAATAATTTAACAAATATAAAATGTTACACATAGTGATAAATTGCATGAAAACAAATAAAACAGGATAATAAGAAGAGGGGGGTTAGAAGACAAGACAGGGACTTACTCCAGACAGCATGGTCAGGGAGAGCTTTTCTGCAGACGTGATATTTGAGCAAAGACCTGAATTTAAGAAGATCTGGGAGAAAGTATTCCCAGAAGAGGACATAGCTAGTATCCCAGGTATAGGACACAGCATTGAGGGTCCAAGAAAAGAATGAACTAGGCTTATTCCAAGGGCAGCACCAAGTGTACCGGGCCCAGGTTGTGTGTTAACCAGATCTGTTCAGCCCTGCATGTCCTTGGCCTCAGCCTCTTGCCTGGCACTCCAGCCCCTAAAACAGCTTCTCTGGTCCTCAGTCACAAAGCCCTGTGGGGTGAACCTGTGCCAGCATGCCCCGTTTCTTTATACAAGCAGATGTTGGGCCTCCCTGAGCAAGATCTTTGAGCCAGCTGAAACAAAGCTGCTGCAGTCCCTGCACCAAAACCAATAAGGCCAAAGAGACTCAATTTCCTCACTGGCTGTTCAAGATGTCTAAATTACACAATCCAGAAGTTAACGGGAGGGAGGTAACACTGCAAGGAAGACTCTGATGTATTAGAGATAGAAGACAAGAGGGAACCAACTGATTACTCATTCAACCTTTATTCTTTCTTTTTCTTTCTTCCTTTCTTTTTCTTTCTTTTTCTTTCCTTCCTTCCTTCCTTTCTTTCTTTTTCCTTCCTTCCTTCCTTCCTTCCTTCCTTCCTTCCTTCCTTCCTTCCTTCATTCCTTTCTTACTTTCTTTCCAAACTCTAAGACAGGCCTTTGTTTTCATATGAGGTGTCCAGGAGCCTAAGTAAGGAGCAACATTTGTTGTAGTGCTGTGGGCAGTGGGTAGCTTGAATTGCTCTCCTTCTTTCCCCACTGCATGTTCTGTGTTTTTCTTACTCTTGCTTCCCTGAGATGAAATGCTCAAATAAAGCATTGATGTATAAGATTTTGCCTCTGACTCTATTTTCTAAGGAGCTGTTGCCTATACAGAAAATCAGTCTAACTGGAGCATAATGAATGGGAGGAAGTAGGAGATAACGCAGAAAAGATTAGACTTTATTCTAACTGCAATCCATGAGGAGAGGATAACATAATATAATTTATATATATATGTAAGTTATATCAGATATAACTTACATATATATGTAATAGTCTGTCACTAACAGAGCCTCTGCTGTGTATTAACAATTGATACATGTTTGTTGATTGATTGCATAGATGCATGTCCCCTCTAACAGGTTTTATTCTAGTCAGTCTGGCTCAAACCATTGATCTTAGACTATTGATTCACCACCCATTAATAAATGTGGTAGACTCAGACAGCATATGCACATTTTTATTTCCTCTCATAAACTACCTTTTGTCTTATAACCGCCATCCACCTCCCTCAAGCACCATTTTTTTTATTGAATTTGAGTTAAGAATCTGAACTGTTAACTATGATTTAAGAGGTGATTTGGTAAGACTTAGCATTTCTGAAATTATTCTGCAGCCGAATTGAAAAGAGATTGTTCTTATTGTCAAAGTAATTAAACTTTGAATGTTTTGGGGGTAGTTTCTCGCATTATCTCTGCTCACAAGCACTGTGAAATAGAATTGTGGCCACTTAAATGGTAGAGCTAAGAATTTAAGCCTTTCTGCACAAGCCTTCAGGTCTTTTTCCATTGAGAATAATTGCACATACTGGGAATTGTCAATCTCAAGAAAGGGTATTATTAATCTTCTATGAGAACCAGAGGTCAGCCTTGGGTCTGTGCGGGACGGTGAAGAGAAGTTGGCAAGTGGAAGACAGGACACCATTGCTCCATTTCTGCAAAGAATGTACCATTTCCATACTTTTGGTGAAGTCTTGTATAAATACTGAGAGCTAAAAGAATGAACAGCAGAAAGAATAAACAATTTTATTTATTTTATACTATTATCCTGTCCTAGCCAATTTAATGCATAAAGCTTTGCATAATTTTGAACATTTTACTCTATCTTTTCCTTCACCTGCCTAAAAACCCCATTTTACTCCTCCTTCAACAATGAAACATGAGGCTGACAAGATGGAAATGGGCCACCCTCCGAGACAGCAGTGCTTGTTAGTATGGTTCTTAAACCACAACCAACATAAGCCACTTCCAAGTTGGAGACAAAAGTTAGTAGCTGAAAGACCAGAAGCAAATCTCAAGACCGAAGTCCTAAAAAGAAGGATGTTAATGAAAGCAAGAATGGAGAATCTGGAGGTGAAATTAATCCAAATAAGAGTGAGCAGAGTCAATGAGAAATGAGTCGGCACAGTTACCTCAAGCATCTTTGAGGCATCCAGGTCTTGCCTCTGTCAGTCACTGGGCTCAATCGATGCATGCATTTATTGAAGTTAATTAAGTGAAGTTTCACTTTGGGTACAAAAACCCTCAATCACTCTTACACCTAAATTCCAGCTTAACAAAACTACTCCCACTTCCTTAAAATGACAATCAATGGGCCAGGTACAGTGGCTCATGCCTGTAATCCCAGCACTTTGGGAGGCTGAGGCAGGGAAGATCACCTGAGGTCCAGAGTTCAAGACCAGCCTGACCAACATGGAGAAACCTTGTCTCTACTAAAAATGCAAAATTAGCCGGGTGTGGTGGCACATGCCTGTAATCCCAGATCCTCGGAAGGCCGAGGAAGAAGAATCGCTTGAACCTTGGAGGCGGAGGTTGCAGCAAGCCGAGATCTCACCATTGCACTCCAGCCTGGGCAACAAGAGCAAAACTCTGTCTCAAAAAAAAAAAAAAAAAGACAATCAATGTCCTTATGGGAACACTGTTCCTGTCTGCTCTCTCTTTCCACTTGAATACATCCCCCCTAAGCATAAACAGGGTTCTTCCTGCTAGTCTAGTCCTGGTATGTTATCATCAATATGAATTTTCTAATAAATGTATGCTGAATTTAATGGTATAAAGTGAAACATAATTTATATTTATTTTGCATATATGTACATATGCATGCATTTACGTCTCATCCTATAGCACAATTTGAATCAGTTAAATAAAATAAAATAAAATTAAATACATTTGCTTTCTCCAAAATCTTCATCCCTCTACTTTACTTTTCATTGCTTGATTTACTTAGGGTAATATTATTTTGTAGACCACCTAAAATATATTATCCAACCTGAAAGATGAGTAGTATTTTCAGTATTTGTGAAATACACATATATCACCATTTTTCCACATTTACATGGTTACAAGAATGAAAGCAAATTACAACTTCAATAAAACAGGGTTAATAGATTATGGCTAGTACTCCAATTTAATTCATTATGTACCTTTAAATCTTTGCATGATCAACATCGTTTCTGAGACTGACACTTCCATTGGTGAACTACTTCAAACTCTCTGTCATTCACCTTGATGCCTAAAATAGACACTCCATGAGATCAGGCAGTGTCATTAATGCATCTTATTTGAAACTCAGGGTGAGATATTTGAAAGAAATTAAATAAATCCAAATATGGAATTTGTGTAAGACTTGAGTTTAAGTCTTGGCTAGAGTACTCACTGGTAGTGAAACATTTCTTTCTTGTATTGATTATGAAAATGTTCATTGAGCACCATTTTATGTTCAAGATCCTGGGAATCCAGCACTGGATGACTATATGAGTTATATTTGCCCAGGGGAATGAAAATGACTATAGGTGTATCAAAAGAGATAAATTTAATCTAAAGAGATAGTTGACAGACTTGTTGGAAGGGCTGGAGGATTTTTTTTAAGGTGAAGATTATTTTTACCCAGAACTCAAGAATTGCAGGAAACTGCTACCATGGCCTCAGTATGCTGAATCTAATTTGCTGCTACTATTCAAGAGCCCACGTAGCTGTGTCTCTGTTGCAGTGCTGACAGTCTTCTGATGCTACTGCAACAGCTGGCACTGTTGCTGCAGAAAACTTGCAAGCACAAGACTTCATTCGTCTACTGTGTCTGCTCTTCTTCAAACAACTTATGACTCTCTCCTATCTTTTAATAACACATCTTTGCCTTCCCATTAATAGCACCAAAACCAGAAGCATACTGTCAAGAAAGCCTGGCACGTGTAGTTTCTACTGTTTCAGCCATATTGGTACAAGACAGAGTCTAGAAAGAAGGTCACAAGTGGTTCTGAATTGTTAGCAGAAAACATTACATCATTATGGCACCATAATAGTAATAAAAAGACTTCACAGAGAACAACTTAGAATGGCCTGGATAGGCAAACAAATAGAGTTGTCCCTAACTAAATTTTCATACTCTTATTATCCAAATGGTTGTTATGAGAATTTGCAGAATTTCTATGTGAATGTTGCTATTCAACGTGAAACAACAAGCCAAAACCCGTATTTGTGTGCTAGTGAAAACATCCAAGTTATTTGCAAATCCTGTCAATACAATGTCAATAATACCGCAGTGATATCTCAAATGTCTTTGGCATAAAAGAGGTTTTTAATACCCATATCTAGACTGCATTCTAGCCTGGTCAACAGAACAAGAATCCCGTTCTCTCTCCCTCTTTCTCTTCCTCTTTCTTTCTCTCTTACATTCTTTGTGTTTTTTTTTCTTTCTTTCACTCTTTCTTTCTTTCTTCTTTTCTCTCTTTTTCTTTCTTTCAAAAAAAAAAATTGAAAGCAGGGACCGAGTTTCTATTATCTTACTCTTTTTTAGAATTACATCTATAAACCTCACAGAAATCAACTTAGAGATTTTGAGACCAAAGTCACCTATGTGTAACTGACTAAAAAGGTTAATGTGATTGTGATTTATTATGCTCATTGTCCCTGCTGCTGTTGAAGACCAAGTGGTAGATGGATTTTATTAAAAAAGAAGGAATTATACTGAATTTATTATATTTCCATATTAGATATCTTAAACCACATTGTAGAGCATTTTAGGTCTGAGTCCTTTAGGGTAAAGTAACTTTCCATATCCGTAAAAGAGATTTAAAATCCATTTACATTTATCTTTTAGAGTCATATTCTGGTATCTGTATAGGTGAGATTGCAACTGTAAGTTTTTTGAGAGTGCTCTCTTCTGAGATTATATGTAATGATTGTCATGGAAGGGATAGAACACAGGTTTTTTTTATCTCAGGCATAAAGCTAAGCTATTGACTAGAATAGGGATGGTTTCCTCGTCAGAAGAGAAGGGGTGGGTAGAGCTGTCCTGGGCTTACTCTAAGATTTTTGATCCCAGCCCTTCCTTCTCCTGCTCTGCTTGGTTTGGCAGGGGAGCTACCCCTACAGGATGTGCTTTCTGGCTTCTGTCTTGGGCTAGGCCAGTGGGAAATCTTGGTGGGAGATTGGTGCTCTGGAGGAAGGGAGATGTCGGGCTATTTCTCCCCCTCCTTCTCTGCATTGGTGGCATCTCTGACACTGCTTGTTTCTTCTCTATGACCCCATAACCATTTGGCAACTATGTCCTGAGTTCCGCTTTGCCAGTGTAGACCTTTGGTTTCCATAATCTACTCCTCATCCTGTTCCCTCTAGCTCTAGGGTGGTCACCATATCTGCTCTTTCTAACCTCTGGGCTGCTTCCCTAATTCCTCTTCCTGATCCTCATCCCTATATTACATTGTCTTTGTTTTAAATGCTTAGAAAGGTTTCTATTTTCCTAGTTGGACCTTGATTGATAGAAATGTCTAACTTATAAAGTTCTGGTAAAGATTCTCTAACAGTAAGTATTTGTAAAGAAAATAAGGCAGTGACTGACAGGTGCTTAACACATTTTCAAGTGGGAAAAGCAACTTCACAAAGCTGTTAGGCATCCTGTTTCTAAATGGTACCAGAAAAAGGTCACAGGCATCTCAAAAAAACAATGTAGAGACACATTAAATAGCTGCAATCGCTTTCCCAACTCCTGATAAATCATGTTGGCAGGAAAAATTTTTGAAAAGAATGGAGCCAAAGATATGCTGATTCGAATCATTTTGATAGTAGTTTGAGGAAAATAACAGTCATTAGAATAATTCCCAATTCTGAAGTACTTATTGCCACAGTTATAAGTAGTTCAAGAACTAGCATTTACATTTTATGCAAGGAATGTTTTTCTGAAGGCCACCCATAATTCAGAACTCTTATGGACTAAATTTTCCATAACCCTGAATAAATCTAGCTTGTTTTTTACCAGTACAGGGTGTCATGACAATTGATTGGCCTCCTTCATGGTCTTTTATCATATTTGACATTCCCCCATCATTATTGATTTTGGCATATTCCTGCACTAACACTAGCCCTATTGCTTGATCAGTAATATACAGCATGTTATATATAAGGAAAAAATTAAAGTATGGTAAATATGAATGAAAATAGCATAAATATTTCCTGCACAATTCTGATGCACATAAAAACAAAATATAATTACCGGCTACAGAAGAAAGACTGTGGATGGGTAATTTACATACAAGTTTTCATTTACATAAAGAAATCTGTTTGGCAATTATGTACATATCATTTACAATGAAATTGGCCTGCCAGCTCTGAAATCATAAAATTTTTGTTGAGCTTTTACAATTTAGGTGGTCCAAATAATTTTTTCCCCAAATTTTATACGGGAATTGAGAGTTTAGCCACATGTTATTTTGTATCATGTCAAATTTTCACAGTTCATTTAACATAAAATGAAAACTCAGGGTTATTGAAAAAAGTTTATAATAATCCAAAGTCAAGGGTCATATATGCACTCAGAGATTTTAAAAATCATTTTGTAAGTTTTTTAGAAAAAACATAAAAGAATTGTTCCACTCAAGTTTTGAATAAAAATAGAATTTGGTTAAACAGAATTTGGTAAGTGTAAATACCGGTGTAAAAGTGTCATTCATATACACATACCCTTTTGAATTTTACCTTTAATTATTATTCTTTTAAATGTAATAATTAGGGATACAGTTGGAATTTTAATTGAAATATTATTCATGTCTGATAATTTCTCTTTACCCCACAGCCTTCTTCCTATTAGGGCTAAAACACAGGTTTGGGTATCCATTACCTTAGGGAAAAGCAATACTTTTGGCAGAAAAAATTTTTTTTGAGTTTGAAGAATTTGGGCATTTGTAATGAATGACTTAAAAAGTCAGAACATTGAAGTACTTGGGGCATGGAGTTATGCCATAAACAATAGGTATAACCAAATACTGCCAAAGACAGTTTTCTGTTTCCTAAATCAGATAAAAATCTCAATAACTGAGAGAAAGGGAGTCTGAGAGAAAGACAAAAAAGAGCTCTAAGTATGTCTTTTGATAAGTGGACCTGGGTCCTGCTCCCTCTGGTTGGAAGAAGATGGAAATTAAAACCCCAGATCGGTTTGGGTATTAGAGATAAGAGGCAACTGAAGCCTTAGTTCAGGAGTGGAGCCCAGGGAGACAGCAAGTTATGAAGGGAAACTCCCTAGAATTTCTGTTTTTCAAAAATTTTGGCTCATGACCGAGAGTAAGAAAGACATTTTACACTGTCGCCCAAGACATAAAAAATGTTCATGAAACAGTATCTGTGATGCTGGCTTATGTTATATTCTCTTTCTTATTTTATTCTTTCATTAAAAGCCTCTGATATGACCTACTAAATTGATTTCATAGATTAAAACCTATAGTTTGTGAAAGAGAAATTTGCACCATTATAATATGTATAAAAAAGCACATCTGAAAATCAAAATTGAGTAGAAAAGAATGTTACTATCTTGCCTTTTGTAAACTGTGCACATACTTTTTGAACTATTTGACATAATCAGTGCAATACGGCTCACCTAATTGTAGCTTACTGAATTGTAAGGGAAATGAATAGTTGTAAATCACCTCTTGGAACATCAGCTTTGCCAACTCAAGGATATCACAGGGTAATGAGTATTTCTTCAGGAAAGAGTGGATAGTGTTTCAGAATTCTTTCAAATCAGAAAGAGATACTTTATTTTATGCACATTGAAGGTAAGATTAGATTGGTAACATTTTGCCAGTATTGAAATAAGGGTCTGGGATAGATTCACTTGTGTCATAGTCCCTAGACTTCTATATTGTGTTAATCACTCCTTTCCATTCATGCATTTGTGTTCTGTTCTTGTCTCATCAGTTACTCTCAATAATAGTTGTTGCTTGGCAGAAATGGAGTCAAATTCTGCCAAAAAATTAGATTGTTGATTTTCCATAATATGAAATCATTTCATTTTGTTGGTCTATAACTTAAACAAAATCAAGGTGAAATCTAGAAACAAGTTTCTTAAGGATCCAGAAATACTGGCCTAGGATGATAATAAGGGAATTGGGAAGATAATTCTTGATTTACTTGTCAAGGAAGGTTATTATGTTGACATACCACTGGGAGCAGTGTGACTTAACCTGTAATGACAAGAAAGTGACAGAGACACAGGCTGATGACAAAGTTTCATTTGAGCCTAAACCTCAGGCAGCCCATGGGGTCCCAAACAAGGGCCTTTTGTTTATTTATGTTAATTATCCAGATGACCCAGACTCACTCTATAGTTCCTTGAGCTCATTGTGGACCTGGTGGGAGCAAGATCTTTGGCAAAAGATAATAAAATGGAATAATAAGACTTGTCCTGAGAAACCTTTTCCTCTGTCCCTGTATTCCTTGTCACATACTTATAATTAGAAAATCCTTGCTTTTTGAAGTAAAACATCTTACATCTTAACAAAATCTCTTGTATTAACTTAAGAAGTCACAAAGTAAATCTCTCTAGGGGCCAGTTAGAAAACAGATAAAAGGATGAAACCTGATGTAAGAAAGAGTAGAGGCAATTATGAAAAACTGGAAAAAAATCTATGCTCTATCTAAGGGCAACTAAACACACATTTTTTAAAAAAATCACTGTGTGGGCTTAAAACAACTGTGGCTGGATTCAGCTTTGGTCTACAGTTTGCCTTAAATCAAGAAACAAATAACTTAGTTCATTTCAAAGGAGTACAGTCAGAATATGAATATAGGTTCCACTGCTACAACTGAGCTCAGTTCTGCTGGGAGCCCCCAGGTCTCAAATCAACTTCTGATGACACAGACTTTAAGCAGACATTAACTCTGGGGAAGAGAGTGTGCAACTATGCTAAGGATGGAGTGGGAAGGATGGAAATTTATATCAGCTTCACCTGGAAGCTCTTTCAAAATGCATACATCCATTCATTTCCTCTTTCACCCCTTTGTTGTGATGTGAACCCCAATCAAAGCTGAATTCCCCTTTCCACATAAGCATTATTGCTATAATGAGCTATTGTTACTGCTGATGATAGTATGTGGTATTGCTTGGATGTAACAGAGATGTAAACAAAGTTGAAAACCATTCTCTTTGAAGATCACTTACTCCAATAAGATTTTGACTATTACATTATTAATGTATTAAGAATTATTACGTTAATTCTTTTCTTTCTATCTAGCTGCAATATCTAGACCTAATAAAGAATTAGAGGGAAATCTGACCTCATCTTGTAAAAACCATATTCTTTTCCCTTGAGTTAGTGTTTCCTCATTAGCTCAGATATAATTCTTGAGAAAAGTCATCAGAACATAAATCTGAAAAACTTTTCCACAACAGGATCCCCCTCCCCTGGTCAAGCAAAACATTAAAAAAAAATTCTCACATTCTAAAGATGTAGCTTAATATTTATGCAAATGAAGTTTGTATTTTAAAAAATCAATACAATTTTAAGGCACCAAAATTTGCTGGAAACTAAATGAAAAGTTTAAAACATATTTAGTATACCTCATTTTAGTGTGCTTCCCTTTCTTGAACCTCATAGCTATTACTTCTTATTTTCTAAACATATTTAAGTTGTGTAACAACCCTGCATTAAGCAAGTCTGTTGGCATCATTTTTTCCAGCAGCATGAGCTCACTTTGTATCTCTGTTTCACATTTTGGTAATTCTTGAAATGTTTCAAAATTTATATTATTATTATATTTGCTATAGTGATCTGGGATCAGTGAACTTTGATGTTATTATATTGTAATACTACCATAATTGTTATGGGGCACCACAAACTGCACACATATAAGATGGAAACATAAATGACAAATGTTGTATGTGTTCTGACTGTCCTACCTACTGGATATTCTCCTATCTTGTGCTGTCAGTGGAGTATTGATGTTCCCCACTATTATTGTATTGCCATCTGTCTCATCTTTTAGACCTAGTAGTAAGTGTTTTATTACCATAGGAGCTCCAGTGTTAGGTGCATGTATATTTTGGATTGTGATATTTTCCTGTTGAACTAATCCTCTTATCATTATTAAATTTCTTTTTTTTTTTAAGTGCTGTTGCTTTAAAGTCTGTTTTATCTCATATAAGAAAAGCTCCTGCTTGCTTTTGGTGTCCATTTGCATGGAATATCTCTTTCCACCCCTTGACATTCATTTACACAAGTTCTTATGTGTTAGGTGAGTCTCTTGAAGACAGCATATACTTAGTTGGTGGATTTTTATCCATTCTGCTGTCTGTATCTTTAAGTGGAGCATTTAGGCCATTTATATTCAATGTTAGTACTGAGATGTGAAGAAGTGTTTCATTCATCATGCTAGTTATTGTTTGATTGTTTGTCTCTTTTGTCTTCAGATAGCAGGGTGAGTAGAGAAAACCCATCAGGTAAGGGCAAAGTTGGGTGGGCTGAGTTCAGACTCTCCTTAGGCAGGTCTTGCTTTTGCCATTGTAGGGCTTGAGAGTGTGGTTTTCATGCCTATGGAGTTATGTTTCCAGTGGGATTATGGCATCCTCTGCTGCATCATAGATGTTGCCAGGGAAGTAGGGGAAAGCTGGCAGTGACAGGCCTCACCCAGTTCCCCCACAGCCAGCAAGGTCATTTTCACTCCCACTATGCCCTCCCTCTCCTCTGCCTACAGCACTGAGTTTATATCCAGGCAGCTGGCAAGCAAGTCTGAGCTCTTCCTTGAGTCTACAAGCCTCCCAGCTGAAAAAACAAGCAGGACTCTCAGGCCTGGTCCCTCCCTGCCTGCATGCACCATTGGCTGCAGCTTGTACACTCATATCTGCACTTCCTATTTCCTCCCCTCCATATTCTGCTCAGGAAAATTTAGCTCAGTTGAAATTATTACAAAGTTCAACCAGGATCATGTTCACCCTGTGGCCCCACTACAAGGCCATCTGTCTTCCCATCCTCAAGGACCCTGTAAGATAAAACCAGAAATGGCTTCCATGATCTTGAGCTGGAGACTAGGAGTGACTACAGAGTTCTTCCTATTGCTTCTTTTACTTTTGCATTTCTTTCAGCTCCCTAAATCTGTTTCAACTCTAGGTCAGCTTAAATCTTATCTGGTGATCTGGATTTTCAGGGTCCTTTGTGAGCGTGTGTGTTTGGAGGCAGACATACCCCACCTCACACTTTGGGAACTCACAGTTTTTTGGTTGTCTTGCAGAGTTTCCAGCTGCAGACTACTTCTTTCAAAGGGTCTATGAATTCTTTACTGTTTTTTCTGGTATATTCCTATGTTGGTTCTTGGAGAAAAAGTTCACAATGTAAGTCTTTACACACTGTTCTTTCTGTCCAAGTGGAAACTGCATGCTAATCCTGTCTCCTATCCATCATTTTCCCAATAAAGTATTTTTTGGCTAATGTAGTATACTTTTAAAAAATGTAATGATATTGCAACTTAATAGACCACATTATAGTGTAAACATATATTTTATATGCATTGAAAAGCAAGAAAAAATTGTGTGACTAATTTTATTATTTTTTTAACTTTTTTAAAATTTTTTATTTTTTTATTTTTGAAAGAAAGAAAAAGAGAGGAAAGAAAGTGAGAGTGAAAGAAAGAAAGAAAAAGAATGTAAGAGAGAAAGAGGAAGACAAAGAGGGAGAGAGAACGGGATTCTTGTTCTATTCCTCAGGCTAGAATGCAGTCTAAAAATGGGTATTAAAAACCTCTTTTATGCCAATAATTGTGCTTAACAATGGAGACAGGAAGGAATAAGGGATGAAAATAATAAACAAGCAGCCAACCAATGTTTTATTTAAACCTGTGAAATGCTATGCAATTGCTGAGGAGTGATTTACTTCCAATTATGTGGTCACTTTTAAAATAGGTGTAATGTGATACTGAGAAAAATGTATGTTTTGTGGGTTTGGGGTGAAGAGTTCTGTAAATATTTGTGAAGTTTACTTGTTCCAGGTCTGAGTTCAAGTCCTGGATATCCTTGTTAATTTTCTATCTCGTTGATCTGTCTAATATTGACAGTATAATGTTAAAGTCTCCCACTATTATTGTGTG